>JAVQJS010030624.1:0-60173 GCA_036024795.1 Galaxias rostratus
CCCCCCCCCCAACCGACCCCCATCCCAGCACAACCAAATAAAACGGTTACATTAAAAACACAAGAGCATGAAAAGAAAGTCTATGTTGTTGGAGTTGTAGTCAATGTCCAGGTGTCATGCAGGTCACCATGGCGACAGCACACGTGTTCTACTTGGGTGTCTGGCTGCACTGCATGGAGGGGTGTGCGGGAAGAGGTATGGTGAACAGGGGAAGAGCTTGTCCTACTCCAGCTTTACTCCCGTCTTCTCTGTGTTTAGTAGATGCAGGCTGTCGTCTATTAAGAAACTGCAGAATGCAAAATAAGGGTATATAGGTAAGTCGGTGAAGGAGCTAAGTTTAAGCTGTATGAATGTAGGGAGTAACACATTGATCAGCATTCCTTTTGAGATTACCCTTCGGAAGTTTTATTACCTACAGACAGTATCACCTTGCATTGTTCTTCTACAAGTAAATTTATAAGCTACCAATATAATGCAAACAATGTATGACATCTTATAATCCTCTGGTGGCACTATCCAAAAACATAATCTCCAATTGGCCTCCCCTTGACCTCCTAACAATAGCCCTTCCTTCTACAAATGTCAGCTTCCTTTTGGGAAAAACAGAAAAGAGGGGGAGCAGACCTATAGAAGAGGAAGTGCACGGGCACGGTGCTGAGGTGCCAGACGGCATGGGCGTCCAGAATCCAGAGCAGCGGGGGGAAGTCCAGCAGCTCCAACAGGGCCAGGCCGTGGAGCAGCATCACCACCAAGCCACACTTCCACCAGTAGGGCAGTGTGCGGCGATTCTGCCAACACCAGCACAGCCACCACAGCAGGTTCACCATGCCTGGTGAAGGGGCAATGGAAGAGGCAGGCCAACAGGGAGGGATAAGGAAACATGGGTGGTAAGTAAAGAAACCAAATAAACATCGAGAGAGTGAGAAATATAGATTTGGAAATGAAAGAAGGATATCATTAAATTAATGGAGTGAAAACATAGTGTGCTCAAAACATGCCACTTTTGAATTTTTGTCCTTTGTTTTTATAACGAATTGGAATAGATTATACCCCTCAGAAAGGACAAAAATTCAAAAGTGACATGTTTTGAACACACCACATAGAAAATTAGACAAACATGTCAACAAAAAGTTTGGCTCCCAAGCGTTCCACACTCACCAATGGTGGCGTTGGCGGCCATGTTGTAGCCGTAGTCAAAGCTGACAAAGGTCAGGTAGGAGACGTGGGAGGTGAAGGCTAGGATAAGCAGAACCCCCACCATGCTGGACACCACCGGCCGCTTCAGACCCAGTGTCCTGTGAGGAAGAAAGGTGGTTTAAGGTTGAAGGAATTGTTCATGAACCCTACTGCCATTGCAAATAACAGTAACACTTCATAAGGTGCTAATGAGGAGGAGTCCATGTGAAATGCATGACAGAGGGACACAAGACTGGACTGTTAAATTATTTGTGACAAGTTTTTTGATGGGCTATTGAAAACACAACTGTTAAGGGTTATTACAATACTTCTGAACTTACCTTACGCAGCATAGGTAAATGGAGTAAAGGATTACTGCAGAGGCGCAGAAGTAGTCCATTTTCTGTATGTGAGAAACACCAGAAAAACAGGAAAAACTGGGTCCAATAAACAGTGTTAATAAGTTTCTGCCGAGACAGAGTAAGCTGTTCAGAACCTGGCCGTTTTAATTCAAGGATCATTCAGTAGAGCTCAATGGAGAGGCTTGACACTAATGTCATTAGAACCTAACTAAAAGGGTAATCACTTAGGTCATAGTGTAAGTCTACTGTCCAGACAGGGAGTTAGACAATGGTGAATCCCACTCAATGTCTGGCCTCCAAAGGAGTGGTGTTGTGTTAGCATTACTTTTGTGATTTAGTAAGAAATGCTCAACTGAGGACTTTGGACCCTGTGGTTACCTCAGTAAGATAAGTGTCCCGCGAGTGGAACACTGTTGACCAGAACCAGGCATTGAGAGACACCTGGATAGACACACAATAAGAAAAGTCTTCAGGCAAACGTAATAACATAACACCATTAGCTGTTCACCAGAACAACTCATACACAAGAGTATAGGACAGCATACATTCCAGATTTCCATAATAGCAGTAGGGTGTCTAATTTTAGCAAACAATTTTCAATCTCAGCTACGTCTGACTTGAGAAAACTTGACATTAGTTACGTCATACACCGGCACACATTGAGGGACCCACCAGAGAGAAGGCAGTGATGGTATGGTACATGGGACTCTGTCTTGGAACGGCACTGCGGTAACGCAGCAGCATCAGAAGGCAGGCCAGACCGTTTAGTAGAGAGGCCAGGGCAGACGCCGGCTCCTCGAAGCACAAGAAACGGGCAAAGGGCCACTGTGATGTTTTAAAAGTTATAATAGCAAAAATATTAGAAACATTGCTGTTTTGAAATGATGGAAAGCAGTAACATTAATGCAAGTAAAATTAAACAGTCATTTATTCTGTAACAACTAGGGCTCCGGGAACATGGTATCACTGCAACTATTTAATGGAACAAATGGAGGACTTTTATCCGTCATTCACACCTTGCCATGAAACTGAGGAACACTGTAGCCCTCCGCCTGGTATAGTCCCACCGTGGTCCACATGCACTGGTAACGGCAGTCATCACGGCAGGTCCAGCCTGAACAACAGAGAAATGTTCCATTCAACGCCGTTTTACAGTTGAGTGTAACTTGTAGCATAGGCTTAAAAAAGACAGATACAGATGCTCAAAGACAGACATGCATGGTCACCACTTCACTTCAGCAGCAGCAACAACAAAAAGCAGGAGCAACAACAAAATAGACAGTAGCAATGGGATAAAGCTTTGGGTGGGGTTGGTTTCCCTATGTAGCATCTATTTACCATACTACTCTGTTGAACCAGAAAAGCTGGCTTTTAAATATTCAGTTGATACCACACTAAAGTGTCCTGTTAGACCACAACAGTTGAGCATGAGGCTGTAAATAATATATACCCTAGACCATCTGTCAAACAAAATATTATGCAAGCCATGAATGAGAGCTAACCGAGCTGCTTTCAGCCAACTTGGCTTAAACACTGTCATGTCACTCAGAATTAATTATAAATCCTGCTGCATCAAAATAGCTTGTGTTGGCTAAGTACAGGTTAAAAACATCTTGGTCAACAGTGTGCGGTGGAACTCACCTGTTAACGACATGTATGGAGGTTGAGTAGACTGAAAACCTCTGAGCCGAGCTCCAGTGCAGTTCGTTAGGACGCATTGCTTTACACAATCCCTGTAAACGGGCTCCTTGTCTCCTTGCGAGGAGTAAACAGTCGCCGAGAGTAGGACCAAGTAAATGCTCACCAGAGTAAAGGATCTGACACCAGATGTGCAGGAGCTCAGTAGCGAGGCCATAGGCATGATACTGGTGGCCCGTCAGTTGTCAGAAGGCACAGCGGGGAAATAATGATGGCATTGATGAGCGCCAAGTCTGACCGCAGAAGCATACATTAGGCTACCAGAACACCATTACTTATATGGAAGGTCTGATACGCTTTCTCGTTGACTCCCTGTAGTTCGTTTGACTGGTCGATGCTTCTTCTTCTTGTGGCAACCAAGTTATCCAAATTCGAGACCAGGAAGTGTATCAATAAGGACCTTCTGCGCATGCCTATGCTACATTGAAACGTAGTTCACTGCTGTCACAAGAAAACATATTAAAAGATTTAGCAAAATATTTATTTTAAAAAAGACAGTTGGTTTTTTTTCCCACTAAGAATCCATTTAAGAATCCCGAAAAAAGATGACTTAATTATGAAAACTACAGTATACGCCGCATGTGTTTAAATAGAATGCGTCGAGATTGCATTGCAACCAGATGTTTTACGCGTCTGGGAGGCGTGTTTTACGGACAGTAAGTGTTCCCCATGATTGAAAAAAAAAAATGATATGACCAGAAGTGGTCCTGTTGTAAAGTTCAATGGGAATATGAGTTGGTGTAACATTTGTGCGAAACGTTGCAGGGAAATCCTCGATACGTTCAATTGCCTAAGCCTATCTTGTGCACGGCTGTCCGAAAATCGCTGTAGAAATCAAGTGAATTGTTATATTATTACATTCAAATAATCAAATATTTCACCATAGTGTTTCAGTACATGTCTGAGAACTTTGTGTCGTCTCAGAATAGTGGTAAATAAATACATGTTTACAAGTTTGACAGTGTAAGAAAGCTTTCAAAATTGCTCTTGCCAAAACCAACACGTTCAATGCTCCAGATTTCTGTGAATTTAAATGAAAAAAAATACAGTAAAATAATGTAGGTACCGTAGGTAAAAATAAATGATATTGCTTCACTGAAAAAAAAATGTCATTGAAGCTTGTCAACTAAACCTTGTAACTGACATCCATGGCCAAATCACTGATTCAGTATTAGCTTTCTAAATCTGCAATATAAAGCAAGTGACACTTTCTTTGTGATCAGTGCCATATCTTTAGTAATCAAGTTTTAATATATCGTTTAAGAAGTATAGGTATAGACCCGTGTGAGGGTTGAGCCAGGCAGGTAAACTTGCTCCAAAACCTTGTTAAGATTATTTATTTGGCCAATGAGATTTCTCAATGTGTAACTACATTAGTTTATGACAGCATGGTGGCTCACTGATTAGCACTGTTGCCTTACAGTGAGAAGGTCCTGGGTTCGATCCCTACTTGACCAAAGGGCCTTTCTGTGTGGAGTTTGCATGTTCTCCCCGTGTTAGCGTTGGTTTCCTCCAACAGTCCAAAAAACATGAAGTTTGATATGTGACTCTAAATTACAGACAGGTGTGACTGCGTGTGAGTTGTTGTATGTCCCTATGTGTGTTAGCCCTGTGAAGGCCTGACAACCTGTCCAGGATGTACCCCGCTTTTCGGCCAATGTTGCCTGGGATTGGCTCCAGTCCCCCCGTGACTTTGCATAGGATAAGCGGTATTACTGATGGATGGATGGATAATCCCTACATTTGTTTCTACATTTGAAGTGAGTTGCTAGAGGACCTTGTTAGAGGAAGAGAGTGAACCTTTAGTAGAATGATCGTTTCATGTCTTGCCTTCTTGTTTTCCCAATAACTAAGCTTGAAGTTCCACAAAGCTGTTTCGTCCACAAAGCTGCTGTACTGCTATGTTACATAATATGCAAACTAAGTTGTGTTCCTGTGGCACAGGGAGCTTTGTTACATCAATTCAAAGTCAGTGAAGGTACTAAACTAGTACTAGTGCAGTTACCCATGCCCCAACTAAACCAACAGAGACATTGGGGTACGAAAGACATTGTTTTTTATTTGGACTTTGTTGCTTTGTGTTTTACAGAGGGGTGATGATAATGTGGTGAGATAAACAAAATAATGGCAACAGGGAAGAAACATGAGTGGGATGATGAGGATTGGAAGCCGGTAACAAAGGTGTTTGTCCTTTTGTCTCTTCTGTCCTACCACCATCCCACCATCTTTCACTCTCTCTCTTTCTGAATAAAATTTTTCTTTTTGCTTCGTCTTTTCACTTCCTCCCTTTCCGTTTATCCCAATGTATTAAAAAAGGGAGAACATATAGGAGTGAGAGGTATGCAAGCTATTGTAGTACAGTACTCCCCTCGTTTAACTAACCCTTTTCCAACAACAATAGAGACAAAGTCCATCAGTAACTTAATTTTAAGGTGAGACCAACAGGCCTTTCAGGTAAAATTGCTTACTTGTTTCAAATAAACAACCGAGCATGCACCACAGCATCCAGGAAAGGTTTTAGCTCAATGCAGTATACACTGAACTACATACGTGATGCGGATATGATGCGTGCACTGTTCGACTCAACTGAGCAAATAGGAGTGAAGGATGGGGACAAAGGAGTCAGAGCCAGAGGCAGGGAGAGAGAGGAAGAGAGGAGTTTCAGTATCACAAGATTATTTTATTAAAAATAATCTCATGTTTCCCGACAGTACTCACACACAGACACTCCCATGGTCTTCAATCCTCTAGCTCGGTATCTCTATAAAAGAGACAAGTCTTTCGTGGTGAGCAGACAAGGGAAGAAATAGAGCAAGGGAGTAAGAGTGCGTAAGTTGCCCACAGTCAGAAGAAGGGGGAGTGACAGGGAAGGAGTTGGATGGAGGCAGAGTTCTTGAGAGAAGAGGATTTATTCCTCTTTCTCCTCTCCGTGTGTGATGACGTAGCAGATGTTCTTGTAGTCAACGTTGCCAGCCACATCAGGGGGGAAGGCAGCCCACAGGTTGGTCATCTGTGGACAAGGGGAAAAAACAGGAAGACATTTTAGACTTGAATATTGGGGAAAATAATCAATGTTACCATATAACAATGTACAGCCAGTCATTTTTTTTTTTGCTTTAGCCTTACAGTAGTAATTCAGTAATAATTCTACGTGATGATCGACTAGAGAGTTACAGAGTGAAAGTGATGAGACATCTCACCTCCTCGGGGGTGAACCTGTCGCACTGGGTCGACAGGAGCTCTTCAAGGCTGGGGAGACAATGAGGAGGAAAATAGCTGTGAGCCAATGGAAAGGACATGCATACACACCAATTGAAACAAACTGAGTAACTGTCTGCAGAGAATGGTCAGAGTAAATGCACTTACAACTCCTTCTTGATGAGACCGGTGGCCTCGGGGTCCAAGACCTTGAAAGCACTCACGATGACATCTTCGGGATCAGCACCTTAAAAGAAATGGATCAGATCCTTTGTTAACCCCTTTTCATAATCTAAATACATTTCGAAAACAAATAAATCTATTAAGACCATGCACTGTTCCAATTGTCTTGCGATAATATGTTTTGACTGACCTTTCAGTTTCTCGCCGAACATGGTCAGGAAGACAGTGAAATTGATGGGGCCACTGGCCTCCTTGACCATGGCCTCCAGCTCCTCATTCTTCACATTCAGTTGTCCCATTGTGGCCAGCACGTCCCTGAGATCGTCCTTGCTGATGATGCCATCACGGTTCTGGTCAATGATTGTGAAAGCCTGAAATGCAGAGAATGACAGAGGGTCAAGGGTGGACAAGGTTGAAATGCAGGCTGAGGTCAATTTGACAGAAAACTAAATAAAATATGGATCTTGCTCTTCCTGAGAGTGTGAGGGGTACATTTAGTTGTGTAACCTAAGCACTG
The DNA here is from genome assembly GCA_036024795.1 of Galaxias rostratus. Classification (NCBI taxonomy): domain Eukaryota; kingdom Metazoa; phylum Chordata; class Actinopteri; order Galaxiiformes; family Galaxiidae; genus Galaxias; species Galaxias rostratus. The sequence continues at coordinate 7,135 of JAVQJS010030624.1, forward strand.
AAGTTTTAGTCACAAGATTTTCCAATGACTTATTCCTAGAAGTTAGTTCGGCAACAACCCATGTGCAAATGTGAAAATGTTTTCCCGTTCCCTGCCTTCACATAACTGGGGGTATCACAATGTGAAACTCAAGATGACCCTGACTTGTGGGTGCCTTGCCAGCTGGTGGCACACTTGTGTTTCTTAGGTGTTAAAATGGTCACGGAATGTGAGACATCCTTTGGTGACATTTAAGGAGTGTGTATTGATTCCAACCAGCCCCTGTCATACCATGTGACTAATCCTTCTGTCTGTGCTTAATTTGCCTTGCAAGATTCGAAATGGTTTTAGCGCTCGCCCAATATGTATTTCTTCATATTATTTATTTTATTTCACGTCACCTTTAAATTGTCCACTTCTACTTATCTACTTCTACTGATGTACTTATAGACATTTATTTCACCTGGCTGCAAAGGCAGTGTCTACACTTTAAATATACTCATCAGGTAAACTGAATATTTTTAAAAGATTATAATTTTCTATTAAAAGGCATCCTGTAACAACAAACCTCTAGATTTACTCTTTCTTAATGAAAGAAAAAGAGTATGCATAGTATTCCTTTGCTTTCAATGCCCTCTTTTTATCTAGCAGCATCTATCAGCTGTTGGGCAACACATTCCAATGGGGTTGCCACTGAAGTTCTGTGGGGCTGTACGGAACACAACTGACCAATCCGTGAGAGGAGGTGTATGCTGCCATCAGCAAATATGTGATTTACTGTTCATTCCTGCTGACAAGGACATATTTTAATGCAATGAAGCCAAGCTGATTCAAATAAATTCTAGGTTTTTCGACAGGCTTGCTCTAGTTACTTTCTTTGGTTATGAATTTCAAGCAATTAAATAATTTTTCATTCATTTTATATTTGAGTCCTGGCTACCTATTTGTTAAGGGCGTACCTGGTTTGCATTGTCATTTACCATTCTATTTAAAGGTATCATCTGTAAATTGGACCTTGTTATGATAATAATACCACACTGATAATTGATATAGATATAGAATGTTGACAGCAAATAAGTGGCCATACTTCTTTGCAAAACCTACCTCTTTGTACTCCTGAATCTGGCTCTGCTCAAACATGGAGAACACATTGGAGGAACCCCCCTCTCCCTGCTGCTGCCTCCTCTTTGCCTTCTTGGGTGCCTTGAAGAGGATAAACCAAAAAAATGAATTTAACATCCATAAAAAAAACATTGACAGTGTGAGCTGGGCTGATACACAGGCCTGTTCTGCTTTCAACATTTCATTGCTATTATGGCGGTGCACAATAAATATGTACTCAAATCAAAAAAGCTGTATACCTGCAAAGCTGTGTCCTATCATGGCTGCTATCAGTTGACGGAGCTATGTTAAAAAGGATCTGACTATGAATTTAAGAAATTTGACGATATTTTTTATTTCTTTCAACTTCAAGTAATAACGTGGCCACAAAATCTAAATGTCTGTTTTGTAATTGTTGAGGGAAGACTAACTTCACACAAATATATCTGAACATTACACCTTCATCTATCACATAAACAGTGTCGCTACTATGTAATAGTTTAGATGCATCCACAGACATGGCACATCAACATTGTTTAATGGTTAATCTTTAGTCACGGTCAATATCACTAGGCCCCAAAATACAAGATTGAAGCTGTTATTGTCCGTTTTTAAAATGTATCTAAGATGCTTCAGGTTAGCATTCAGATGATCCAAGCAATTGCTCTTCAAGGAGAGCAACAGTGCCACACTCACCATCTCTCTAGTTTGTGGGGTACTGGTTGGTCAAGAAGAGAAGCCTACGCCAAAGCCGATGTGACTGACATGTCAGTGTTGGCCCTTGGGGTCTTATATACTAGCCCCATATGTGCTAACTTTAGCCACACCATCAGGTTTGGTAGGAAAAGAGAGAGCTGGGCAGTGAAACAGAAGGAGGGAGGAGCAAGGAGATGCTGTGGGTATCGCCTTTCCAGCACTGCAAATAGGCTTCAGGAGTCTTGGAATGAGGTGAATTCAATTCCAACACACAGGGCATACTTTGGTGTCACCCTTGGACTAATTTGGGCAAGCCAATATTGCAGGCTGTGCGACTACCGCCCCGTCATAAATTATTCCCACCTTTCTGACATTACATTCATTTTCTACCTCAGACCCTTCATTTGTGAAAAAAATTGGCAAAGCACAACAAAGAAATATTTCTTTTGTGGATTGATGACAGGTGCTTCCAGGACACATGTTCACAAGTCATCACCTGTCTTATCATCTCCCTATGTGCATCTTGCGTTTCCACTGTCACAAAGGGAAGGATGAATATGAGGACAATTGTCACCAACACCTCCACACAATAGTTATCACACCAAAGTGACACCACACGTATGGGAATTTTAAGCAGCTGCAGCACCAACACAGTCAAGTCAAATTTATTTTGTGGCAATATTGGCAATCAAGGCATGTTGGCATGTTGGCATGTTTCAACATATATGCATTATTGAACAGTTGTAAAAAAAAATGAAAAAATTAAAAAGGTTTAGGAATGAGACGTTAAAGAAACATTTGATTTTATTAATTTATTTTTCCTAAAAGACATGTAGTTTTGACTGGGAAACAGTACATCATCTATAGCCAAAAAACAGCATTGGTATTGAAGAAAGAATAACAGGCATTGAACACATTACAGTAAGCGAACATAACAACCAATTTCTAAACGTGGTGGTTTTCCAACAGGAAGGCTCTAAATAGGCTTGTTCTTGGAGACGCCCAGTATAGTGCCTAAGAACCTGGAGAAAGCAGGCTACCAATCTCACTCCATATATGAACTCTACAGTCAACCATATATCATGGAACTGTACTGTGGAAACTCAGCCATGTGGGACCTGACACCCTCTGTTCACGCGCACACCCTCGCCATCTTTCATTTTTTGTACTTTAAGGAGCAAAACAACAGGCTGCATCAAATCCTTAATCCTGATATAATCTGTCAGCAAAGATATGCACTCCTATCCAAATGTTTAGATATTTGTTGTTATTTTATTGCCCGATGACAAGACACGCTTTCACGGAGAAGCCTGCTGATAGTAGTGCCTTCCAAATGGATGGGCTGTGATGGTAAAACAAGTAAAATGTATACATAAAAACATGAAACAGACAGCTGGAAAGACTAAAATAGGATTGGCTCCCCCATTCTCTTTCCTCCATTTTGGTCCCCTTAAAAAATTCAACAACCCCCTCCATCTTGGCCTCCTTTGCCCTCAAAAGTCTGTCTCATCTTTTTTTACCCTGCTGTCGCTTCAGCCGACAGTGAATGTATGTTATGACCTTTAAGGAAAATACTTCTGGACATGAAATGAGGGGCCTCAGTACTCAATGGAATCTGTCCAATGCCGTATGCTTCTAAGCTATACACATTTGTCCAGTTCTATTGAGGAAAAACTAAAGTGTTGGCGCAGTGGGAGCCATATATTAATTACCTTATAATAATCTTTAATTACTTAATGAAAAGCCCATGTTGAACCTAACAAAAAACATCTTTTTACTTCTGCATCCTATTTGCTTCAGACTTGTAACAAGATAAGTGGATGTATTGACCACATTTTTATACTGAAGATGGATTTATGTATAATATAAAATTTCATTCGAAATCAATCAAGTCGTCCTGAGCGGCCTCATTTGCCCTCACCTTTTTCAACCAATCAGCAATCAGTTCCTTCACTTCTTTGCCAAAGTCATCATGTAATTTACTGAATTCCTCTTTAGATCCTGAGACACTAATGGACCACTCCCCCTGGGGTGGGGTAGGGCCGTTAACAGGCACAACATTGGCATTTCTTTTTGGCCAGAGCCTTGGTGACTTCTTATTAGCTGGCTTGGTGTAAAAGGTTGATGCTTGCAGGGTTTCATTGGAAACAAAACTTGATTCTGGTTTTACATCTGGCCCTGTATGCATTAGCAGAATCGATGAACCAACAATCAGCCGGGGAGGAGAATGTGTGAGTTGTGTAGCAATACCGGCCTGAGAATTTATGTGTGGGTATCTCATGGCCTCTGCAAAATGAGAAAGGAAATGAAGACTTGTAAAAAAATAAATAATAATAACCACGGAAAAAAAGACTTACACAATTACTTGGCAAAAACATTTTTGGTAGCCATTGTTCAATAAACATGTTATAACACAAAATACTGCTATGCATTCTAATCCAATTGCACTTCTCAAGAACACGGGCTATTTGTTGCCCCACAACAGAACCTAATTCTTCAATATGACCCCAGCCATCCTCTTACCTTTGTACTGTTTCTCGAGATCCATGAGCAACAGGTCCAGGTATCTGTGATTGGCAGAGAGAAGGGCTTTGATCCAGCTCTCCTGGCTGGCCTGGTCCTCAGCAGCAAGCTTATAGGTTCGTAGGCCCGGCCCGTTCCACACCAGAGAGAACGCAAACTGCTCTTCGGACTCACACAGCTGCACAGAGCAGTCCTCCAGAACAATGAATCCAATAAGGTCCCGGTCAGTAGGCCGGTCCTTGTAGAAGAGGAGATTCCCCTTCAGAACGAACCAACGCTTTTGATAGGAGGTTTTTCTTTCGCCCTGTGTGCATTAATTGTGATATGTTGTGATAACATGTTGATGCCCAATTTACTCAATTACTAACTCAACTAAAGCAGTGGCAGGAAGGAACATCAGAAAGAAACCACTTAATTGTTTTCAGGTATATCGACATCATACACAAATACCTTCTTATACAGGTATCCTTCTTTATCAACAGGTGAGTTGCAAGTTTGAAAATGCCTGAGGATCTTCTTGTGAATCTTCATTTCAACATCGTACCATTATCGGCCGTAGCTGCAGCGACAAAACAATAAAAAGGTGCATCTATGTTTTCACTAGACGACATAGATTAGTTACGAATTTAGCATACTTAAAAAAACATTTGCATTCAAATGATTAATTACTTTCGTTCAAATGTAACTAGATTTAATATGTGTACATCTTCAATACGTGACTATAATGTGTTGCGTATTTCCGTGTAGTCGTAGGCTGGAGAGACAACCAGGTCGGGTTGCAAAGTTTGTAACTTGTTTTAACGACAATATTCCGCGCGCACGTTCCTTTATTGTTTTTCAAGTCTCCAAGATGTCGGATATAGACAGATGACCAATAGCAACTAGAATGTTAGATTTAGATGCCTTATTTGCTTAGGGGATTTTTGTAACATAGGCCTATACTGACTCGTCGAGATTAAGATCATCTTCCACATTCAGAAACGACAATATTGTATTAAGTCTGTTAAGTACATTAATCTCTCTAACTACTACCCAAATAATTCAAGTATAGTATGGCTCGTCATGATTTTTGAAGCTTATCCCAGATTGAACAGGAAGCCCTATTTAACTTGCTCTCGTCAATAGGAGTGCCTAACACTTCCTGGTAAGTAAGGTGAGTTCTTACACGTCACCAATTTAAAAAGGTAAATAATATTAAGTGCTAAATTACTCGACTACTGTACAACAGTAGTCGTTTCAATTGAGATTACTCATCTTAATCCCAACTATTTGCTCTAAAGGCTTGCACTTCTGGTCACAAAATGTGTCCTTCCTCACCCCAAATTATATAATTATTCTGGTTAACATGTGGCCACTGCACAATTAATTAATACATTAAACATAAACACGAAATTGTTTTATAAGTCTTAATAGTCGTTTTCTTCCTATTTTCAAACACTAGATCTCAATTAAAATCTAGAGCATGAAACTATTACATTAAAAGAAAATGTATAGCTACCGGGTATACTGCAAACACTCTGAATCATTTTTGTTTTATTAAGTAAATGTGTGATGAGCTTCAATCCCATTTTTTCCTTTTTTATCAACAGAAGCACTCAATTTCAACACCTTGCAAACAAGAAAGGAATAAAACAGTTATGGTACATGAAGACACAGACTGGATTCACCTCTGAATGATTTATCAGATGGAAATCATTTACATTTCACACTACTGCAACTATGCTAGTTAACATTTTAGCATTTTAGCATGTACTGTGTTCAGTCAGTAAATACATTTCTTGAATGCTTTTGCAGTCCAGCTTGTTGCAACTGCATGGACTCCCCAACGTGGATCTTTTGATGTCGTTTCAGATTCTCCCCACGACTAAAACTCTTGCCACACTGATTACAGTAGTAAGGTTTTTCCCCTGTGTGGACTCTTTTATGTTTCTTGAGATCTCCTGCCTGACTGAAACATCTCCCACATTGCAAACATCCGTAGGGCTTTTCTCCCGTGTGACAACGTTGGTGGATCCTCAGGTTTCCCACCCTGCTAAATGTTTTTCCGCAAACGAAGCAGATGTGTGGCTCATCCCTCCTGAAGAATTCTCTCCTGTGTTTTCTACTGTCCAACACACCCCTGCTCGATTTTAAAAAACCATACCTTTTGGATCCAGGATTATTATTTGAGTGAACATAGACAAGTCCATAAGGTCCGGTGCAGACCGGAGACTTTTGAGGCATGGGATCAGGCCGAGTGGAGTTACAACTTAAATCGACACAATCATGTGTGCCAGGAATATTTGGCACTTCCAAAGCTGAGGTGCATTCTATTAATTCCGGTTCAGTTTTAATTGCAGCTAGGTTCAACTCTTGTTGAGAGGTTAAGTAAGAAGTGCTTGCCTTGTTATTCAAGGTCAATGTTCCAGTAAAGTCTGTATGTGTGTCTGCTGGCTCACCAAGTGAGGTTTCAGTAGTCTTTGGCTCATCTGTATGTATCTTTTCATAAGGCTGCACTGTGTGAACATCTTCTAGTGTGATTTCTAAGTTGCACTCAGCCTCTGATTCTAGGGCATTTTCCAACTCCAGTTCATTAAAATCCTTCCTCTGTTCAAAGTAAAGTTTGTGGTTGATTACTGGTTTAGTTTCAGACAAATCAGTCTCAGGGCAGTGCCTGAAACGATCCCTTAAATCAACGTCACATTGTTTCTCAATCTCTGCTTCAATTTCAATCTCCCTTTCCGTAACAAAACAAGATGATGATTTAGTGTCTGCAAATCAAGAACAGAAAGAACAAATTTAATTGCATGATAAAAAACGACTTATTAGTTCAATACTGTAATAGTCAAATTAATTAATAGTTAATAGTCAAATACTGACTTTAAAGGACATCAGGTACTAACCTAAACTGTTTTTCCTTAACGTCTCTTGGAGTTCTTGTAGCTTTTTCTTTAGGCTCTCATTCTCTCTCTGAGTTCTTGCAGTTTTATCCTGATACTCTGACACAGTCTCCTTTACCACCTCCAGAACTTCCTGCACCGCCACGGTCAGCAGCTTTGACACACGGGCATTGAGGCGCTCCAGTTTAGACATTCTAAAAGAAAAGATAACAGTTGAACAGTCATTCAATTCAGAATTTACCCATGCACGTTAAAGCCAACCAGACTGGGTATTATTTCTACTTATTTATGGTTATGCATTTTCTCTACACTAACAGTGGTGCAATGTGATCCTTTAATTTACCTGCCAGTAGGCGTTGGAAAAACCTCCGGCACTACACTCACCGACGTTTTCTGTTTTGATTTATTATTGCCTCAACAGTCAGTGATGCCCTATAGCAGTTGTAGCTAATACTTTGCAAAACATTGTCTTCTACTGTAAAGTTATCTTTTTCATAAGCCCTACAAGTCGTTATTACAACTAGCCAACCAGGAGGCTAAAGTTAGCCAGTTTAGCTATATGATATTAGCTGTAAGAGATCTCTGGTCAAAGCTCAACTTGCTCCACTCTTCTATAGTATTGCCGAATTTCAACTTCGCGTGACCCAAAGATCAACAAGACACTCGATTGTTATGGACTATTAAAGAAAACGAGTATTCTCAGATTCTAGGCTCAGGAAAGTCTGAGTACGACCTGAGGATGTAGATTTATTTTTTACTTCCTGTACTTGATTTTTTTGCCTTCAGAAGAAAAGTCCTTTTTTCGGTGGTGTGTACTGCATGGTAAGGCTGGTATAAAACGTGTACACGGCTTAGTTGGACTTAGTCGATTCTCTTTATTTAAATATTCCAGAAGTTTGTTATTTATTACTAAGTTGCAACAATATAAAAAAGATACAACATGGCAATGCTAATAGCATTTTCAGTATTCAAAGCATCATCATCAACTAAGGTTTACTCATCTAAAATGCACAATTCAATGCACAATGCACACATAATAAAAAAAAAAGCTTTTGTTTATAACAATTTAATATTTACATTAAAGTATAACAATTTTCCTAAAATGCTGTAAAAATATGTCATCCAACCCTAACACCTGACAATATGAATTCTTTGATGTTTCTTTAGGTGACTTGACTGACTAAAAGTCTTGCCGCACTGTTGACATCCGTAAGGTCTTTCGCCTGTGTGAACCCTCTTGTGTTTCTGTAGGTTACCTGCATGACTGAAGCGCCTACCACAATGCAGGCAACAGTAAGGCTTCTCCCCTGTGTGACATCGCTGGTGAATCCGAAGATTCCCAATTCTACTAAATGTCTTTCCACATAAGCTGCAACTATGGCTCTCTTCTTGCCTGTTTAAATTGCAAGGTATTGGGATATCCTGAACCAGCTCCGGGTGGCACTCAAAGGGAAAAGAATCTACAAAGGTGTCAAGACCATCAGCATTTATGTAGTGTGACACGTTAGCCATATCTGGATTGATTTGCAAAGGCATTGTGGGGCTTAAATTGCTTGTTGTACCATTAACCTCATCGCCATACTTATGCAACCGGTTCTGGTCAATATGTTGGTGAGAGGATTCATATTCAAGTGCTTCAGGTTCAGTTTTAATTGCACTCGATAAGCCGGGAATAGGAGGAGAGTATGAATTGCTGTTGGCACAATGCTGCTCTATGGTCTGTCCGAGAGACTCATCGGCCTCATCCGATGAATGAGTCAGAAAAAAAGTCACAGCTGCACTTTGAACATTTGACAGACTCTTTTCCATCCCATTCTCGTTAGCGAAGGTGAGTTTTACACTACACTCAGATGTGTTTGAGTCTGCCATATGTTCCACGTTCAAAGATTGGCACTCTTTCTTCAAATTCCTTTCTCTTTCACTCCACATGAACTCATTCTTTTGCTCGTTTGGTATAATGTCTTCATTTTGTAACATTTCTTCCTGTGATTGCTTGCTTTGGCTGGATGCACTCAACGACATTGTGAAATCAGGTTCAAGCAGGTTATCTGTGCAGAAAGAAAACACCAAGGAGGTCAAATTAGAACACAAATGTTTAAAAAATTGCTTTTTTTTTGTTGCAAGATTGGATGATAAGAAAGAGAATTGTATTTCACATGTTTCATTTATCTTGACTAACTTATGTGCTTTAGTCGTTCTTAACCAGCCATCTTTATTCCAAGTAAGGTGAAATTGAATAAGTGGGGAAGTACTTGAATGTGTTTACACACAAATGTGTTTCATTCTCTTGGTTTAATCAAATAAAGCAAATTCGTAGATTAGCCCGATATACTCACCGCCAACATGTCTGTTTAACGTATTCTGGAGCTCCTGTAAGCGTTTTCGGAGGCTCACGTTCTCTCTTTGAGTTCTGGCTGTTTTCTCTTGGTACTCATTCACAGTATCCTTTACGACCTCGAGCACTTCATGCACCGCCGCTGTCAGTAGCTTTTCCACACGTGCATTAAGCCGCTCCAGTTTTGACATGATTCCACATTCAAGTTTGAAAGTAAACAGAAAATGTCTTGCCTTGCACAGACCATTCAGTCTCAGTGCCGTTCTCTAAACGTATGGAACTAGTTCTTGCAGTGAAATAACAGTTGGTTTCTATGCAAGCAAATCTCAGTGCGAGAAGGCAAACTGACAAATTATGGTTTTATAATCCAAACACGGCTCATTAGGTGCTAGACAGCTTTGTATAACCTATTGTACCACGGACTGTGTTGTTGACTGATGTTAGTAATAACTAGTTTATTACCATTAAAAGCCCACGAAAGCGTCACACAAACTCACTGATGTGTTTGCGGAAGTGTTTCAATCAACCGAAATACGCAATTTCCGCAGTTATACGTAGTTGTGACCAGGACTACTCAGATTGGGTAGCGACGGTGCACATTGGCCAATCGCTACGAATAAACACTGAAAATGGATACAGTGTCTGTTGTGGTTATGCACCCCATTTTCCCACAATCCATTCAAATAGATGACAGATCACACCTGATCCTTTGACCATTCAATAGGTGGATAATTAACAATTGTGGGAAGTGGATGGGTAGTGTTCTAACTTTTAAGACAGGACATTTTTTTATTAAAACATGAAATTCACACAAAGACATGGCTTCAAGGTTTGAACGCGTGTGTATGGGTGGTGGCGGAGGGGGATTGTCAGTTTGTCATTCCTTTTTATATTTCACTTTGCATTAGACAGTTTTGTCAAATAGTTGTTTTAATATGCCTAGCTGCATACTAACGTACATAATCGTATGAACATTTAATTAAAAGGTTAAGATAATGCATAACGTTTTTTTTTTTTTTTTTACTATTTTCAAAGTGAAGTCAACAACTCGTTACATTGGCGAAAAATGTGGATAAACACGATCACTTTACTATCACAATACTGTACTGTATTCAGTAAGAGTTCCAAAACAAATGTAACCGTTTAGAACACATTTGTTGTTGCAGGTCATACAAATATAATATTTTTACGAATCTAGAATATTTATCATGAATCCTAATAGAAAAAAGAACACTAATACACTAACAGAATTATTCCAGTTCGGACACATCTGAATTCACCACAACCGCAAATGCCATTCGTCCGTCGTGTTCTTAGGTTACATCTCTAATATCAAACTGAGTTAGTTGTGTATGCTACATTTCCATAGAATATAAAATTGAATGTGACATTCCTTTGCAAAGTTAGCATGTTGCAAGGTCTAGTTTTTACCCAGAAAGAAAAACTTGAGGAAAAAATAGAAGCTTAGAAATCCTGGATCATATCTGATCCCTCAAACGAGGGCACACATCTTTCCTACATAAATATCCAAACCGACGTATTGCATTTCATTACATTTTATTATAAAACTTACACAGAAATAAAAAAGAAATCCTAGGACCAAGGATAATTCAAAGATTATTCATATCAATATTGGGCATATTACTTACAATTGTTGACTTGCTAAATTATTGATAGGAAATTACACAACATATTTAGTAAGGTAACCTACAGAGGGATTAACGAGACTTACTTTTAAATACTTCTTGCCCCACTAAGGTAAATTCAAGTGTATTTCTTGCCGATATGTAAAATAATTGTTCAAATATTAAAAGTGCATCACTAATACCCAACTAAATAACTTTAATTTTTATTTGAAATTGTATAATAGTTCTCACATTTTTATTAGAATAAAGTCCAGAGCTACAAATGAGTTCGCTGATGTTTTTTTAAATTACTTGAGTGGCTAAACCATTTACCACACTGAGCACAACCATATGGTCTCTCTCCTGTGTGGTAACGCTGGTGTATTTTCAGGTAACCAGCCTGACTAAAGCATTTTCCACAAACCAAGCAGCAATATGGCTTTTCTCCTGTGTGTACACGCTTATGCTTTTTAAAGTCACCAGCATGATTGAAGCCCCGGCCACAAAGTGGACAACAATAGCGCTTTTCCCTACTAATGTGTCTGTGGGACTTTCTTAAACTTCCAATAGGCCTCCAATTACTAATTATGTTGTCCTGTCCTTTGTATTCTTCCCCATTAGAGTTAAATCTGTTATCTGATACAGACGCTGAAGTTTTACTAACTGCAAATGACTCTTCCAAACCATTTTTGCTTCCAGAAAAGCTAGGTCCCGAACAGTGTCCCGGGCCAACCTGAGATAGTTCTTGGTTGGGATATCCTGAGGGTATACTGTAGCTTGATTCTGCAGCCTCCAAAAACATATGTAGAGATGTGTAAGAGTTACACTCATTAGGTTCTTTTTTTATAGCGTCAGACGACAAACAAGGAGTAAAAGTAGAGAGAGAACCTGGAATGGTGGGGTTGGAAACGTTAAGAGTGTGGTTGACGTTAGTTAATATTGGTTGTAACATGTCGTCACAGGTACTGTTGAGATCCGAAAACGGGTCTGGCACAATTGTTTGGGGTTGCTTTACATTTGGTGACACTTGGGTGTTAAATTGACGAGGCTCAGTTCTTTGTGGGCTGAACGGAAGACGGTTCCCTGATCTGGTGATTGTTTGAGAGGACAGATCTTTCTGTGACTCAGAACAGAGAATTGCAGTAATTGTGTCCTTAGATGGAATTATACTATTGTCTTCATTATCCTGCGATATTTCCTTTTCTTGTTTAATATGCTCCTCCACATGGTCCTTTTCCAGGAGTGGTGCAGTCAACGTCTCAGGTCCTGGCATTGCAAACACAACAAAATAGAATGTGAAAACATCAAGTTAGACAAACCCATGTATAACATACGCAATATAATGAGAGGTTTAACATGTATTAACTTACCAAATGTGTCTTTGAGTAACCTTTCCTGAAGTTCGAGAAGTCTCCTCTTAAGGCTCTCGTTTTCTCTCTGAGTTCTAGCTGTTTTTTGCTGGTATTCAGATACGGTCTCCTTTACAACATCAAGAACTTCGTGTACAGCTAGAGACAACAATTTCGCCACACGGGCATTCAAACGTTCTATTTTGGACATTGTATATATATATATATATATATATATGTATTAATTTACCTTAACTATAACAAAGGGTGCACTACATTCCTTTCTCTTACGAGTAATAGGAATCTACGCCTCTTTTTTGGGTATTAGCAGTACTGTACGATGTTGCTAATGTTAGCTAAACCTTATTTTTGTCACTTCTCATCAATTCTCCCCATGCACTTGCTTGTGCTAACGAGCACACACTGATACGGGTCTTAGTTAAAATCAAGATTTAAAACTCTAGGTTTATTTTATGACTAATGCGAAGTTGTTCTACACTCTAGCCACAATTAGGAAGAACCAAATTGTACTTTCTGCAACGACCATGAAAACGATTAAAGGGTTCTTTAAGCCTCTGTGATTATCCTTTTACCACCACCTAGTGAATGGGAGTAGGTAAAGCTACACTACAATGAACTTGCACTTATTGGATATGGCAATTAGAATGTGCATTCGTAAATGCTTGCTTTCCTCATTTATTATATTTTTTTGAGTGATGACAAAATATACAATTAAGGCATAGATCTAAGAATTTCAAAAAAATGAGCGTTTGTCATCACAACAGCAGATTTAATTTAGTAACTGTTAATAGTGCACAATTTATTACAAGTGTAAATATTCCAACTATTTTCTTATTCTTTTTTATCTTAAATTAAATGTAAAACAATCAAATCAAACCATTATTTACAAACCACACATAACAAAGATTAAGACAAGAAAATAAATTCAACAATATAAATGAATGTGGTACTATGCATTGTTAGATAAGATACTTACAAAGTAAAGACAATTTTATTTGACAATTTCATGGTCAAGGTTGTTCCTCTAAAGTATCATCAAAAAGAGTGAGAAGATTCTTTGGCTCGAAGCTAGCTCGCAGGGCGGGTTCTGCTTGTACCCATTTGTTGATAGATGGCAGAGAGGAGTTTACAGGCAGCTGACTGTGGGTAACCATAGAATGATCTGTGATACCCAGTCTCTCTGTACATATAGGGCTCATACTTGGTGTTACAGTGTGGCAGGATTCATTCAAGTGGATACTTGAGGGAGTGTGTGTGAAAAAATGTTGAGATGTGTTACAGAAACTTAAATGTGTAGGGGTGTGGGTAGGATTTAGGTGTATAGGTGAATGCGAAAGTGGGGTAGAGGTGCTTCCCACCGATAACCGGGACTTCACTCTGTACAAAAGAAAGAGTTGAACTGATGAAAGGTGTAGCTTATTAGCGTCTGATTCTATTGAAAAACTTACTATTGCTATTTAACATTGTGAGAATGTTTCTCACAAAGTTTTACTAAATATTACAATAATAAATGTTTACAGTCTTAATCTGTGTTTGAACAATTTTTTGCTGCTCAAATATAGGTATTACCAAATAGATTCAGAAAAGCCTGAATAAAAAAAGTAATATTTTAAGTATGGTTGTTAACAGTATAATTACTAGTTGCCACTTATCTAAAAAAATCTTTTTAGCATTTGCACTGGCTATACGATAGATAGTGCTGGATAGATCTGGTTCTCAAACCTTAAACATGCAAAAATATGCTCATGTGCAACCATTCCTTTTGTGCTTGTGTTAATTATCTGTAACTGGTATCAGATAACATTTTCATATAATATTAACAGATTTTTTTTTATCTCAATTATGTGCATATTTTGCAACACTGGCTATGCAACTACATATCGATATGCAAATGTGATATTGTCCTATTTCATTAGTATTGCATGTAGACCACTGTAACCAGGTAATATGTGGCACTTCACATAATGGCACAAAGATGTCTATGGTGTTCTTAGTCTGTGCTTGGTACTTTGACTCACGCCAACCGGCTAGAATTCAGGCAATACCTGCTACAGAACATGGACATGAGCTCTGGCCCCAGGGGATCAGGTAGGAACACGGCATCCTCCTCTGGGCTGACAGAGTCTGTGTGCATGGCTCTGGCAGGTAGGATGAAGTCTCTCTCCCAGCTGTCCTTTGGAGGGGTGAAAGGCACTGGGGCGCTACAGCCAGAGAAGAAAGGCATGCGGAGAGAGGACAGGATCCCCAAAAAAGAGGTCACAACAGACTAGAAGGGGAAAAAATGATCTTGTTAGATTACCAATCTCAATGCTACCTATTCTAAATGTGTCATTTAAGCATGAAAAAATCTGTCCAGATGGATTCATAAGGAAATGCCACAGTGTGAATTTACCTGACAAAGGGTAACTAGAATCAACATGGTCTCACAAAGGAGGAGGTGGATACGACGTCTCCACCTGTGTCTAACCACAGAGGGAAGGGACATCAGCTGTGGCACTGTGGCCCTTTTCGATGGCTCTGGAACCAGCATCATCTGCAACACCGTCTGCAGCTCAGCAGATAGTGCTGGAAATACAAAACCTGATTTATGATGATACATTTCACAAAAAGTAGGTGCGTGTTTCTTAAAAGGATATTGGTTGAGGGATAACCATGTGCTGCATGTTGTGTTCCATCTTACCATCTGTGAACTCAGACGGGAGGTAGCCATGTCGAAGCTGCTGCCAGCCATCTCCACCTTTGGGCACCTCCATGTTGCAAGCCAGCTCCAGAATAGAGACGCCTAAGCTGTAAGATAATACGCAGACAATGTTGATGTGTGAAATGCTGTCAAATTAAAAACAAAAGAAGATGTTTCAAGTGTACACAACCAGCACTATGGTCTCTGGTAGTCTAAGATTCCAATGTAGAAATGAAAGCATTTAAAAACAGTCTATTACATATTACCTATGAATTCATCAATTGTTAAAAATAATATCCCTCACCTAAAAACATCAGCTGAATGTCCATATTCTCCCTTGAGCAGCTCAGGAGCCATGTATCTAGGATCCCCCTCCTGAGCGTCCTCTTTCTCCCTCCCTTTAACTTCAGTGCCCCCAGAGCCACGCAGAGGGAGCTCCAGCAGCAGCCCGAAGTCACCCAGTTTAAGACGTCCTGATCGAGTGAGGAAGACATTGGCAGGTTTGATGTCCAAGTGTGCAAAGCCCCGTGAGTGTAAGTGGTGCAAGGCAGACAGGAGGTCACAGAGGTAGTCCCAGGCCGCTGGTTCATCTATAACAAAAATACAGGGCTGAATTAATGGTTACACTGAACTAAATCAGATATCTTAGTCAGCTCAAACTATCAACGTATCCTTCAGATTTATAAACTGAAAAGAACAATATATGACAACTAACTCCTACAATCCAAAGTTTTATATAGTTTATGTATCAAAGAGACCTGGGATTGGCGGCTGAGCCTCAGCATGTAACTGTAGACTGGTGCTGCACAGTTCTGTCTGAATGTACATGCGGCCCCCCTCTTCCCAGGCTGCCACAAATCCCAGGATGTAGGGGTGGGGGCAAAGATGCTCGTGGTTCCTAGCCTCTCTAACACTTCGATTGCGCTCGTTTTTGCCTCTGAAGCGCTGGGCTGAACGCTTTACTGCATAGTGGCAACCGTCCCGATGGCTCAGCACCTGAGAAAAAAGGAGCACATTTTCCTAAAGGGTCACCTTCAATTGCTATTTTGAAGCTCTCCAAAACAATTATGTATATGTTTGGTGTAATAACAGCAGTACTTTTATTCCAAATGTGAAAGTCTGAAAATAAACACTTAAGGTACGTACAGAGTCACTGCCAACCAACCAAACACTTGAGTCATGCTCTTAAATGTTTGCCTTCTCTGCCTCACCTTGAAGACCTCTCCAAATGAGCCTCTTCCCAGAAGGCCCAAATTGGTAAAACACTGGCTGAAGAAGGACTGCTCTTTGCTTGGGTCAAATAGAGATGTTGGTGGGGGGGACTTGATAAGAGAGTGAGAAAGGGGTGTCCAGGGAGCCAGAGGGCGCTGGGGGAAAACCCTGCTCAAAGGGGGGCAGCCTTTGGATGGGGGACGTGGAGGCAAAGAGTGTGACAGGGGTGCTGGCGGAGAAAGGGTTGAGGAGGAAGTAGAGGATGAGGAGAAAGGAAGACGCCTTCTTTTGAGGGAGAAAGATTGTTCTGCATGGGTGAAGTGTGCCGGGAGGGGAAGAGGGGTTGTTGCCACTTTGGGTTCCAGTGACACAGACATATTCCCTTTATTAACTTGAATTGCCAGTAAGGATATAAGTAGTTATTTCCTGGAGACAATCATTAGTCAGCAGACATAGACCTGTACAATTAAAGACAACGTTGATTGACCGCAAAAGTATAGCACAAAACTGAATTGCATAACAATAACATTAACATAGCGCTTTTCTAAACACAAAGATCTTCAAATTAGAGGGTCACACATGACATGATGTGTATGACATTAAGCCCTGGATAGTGTGCAAACAAGCCCAGCAATGACCAACACAACCTGGCCAATTTCCAGGAAATCACCTAAACAAGTCTGGCATCTTACAGTCAGCAAGTTAATGCTAATTGCCGTTCAAACATAGCCTCTAAATCTTCTAAAATCTATGAAATCTAGGCAAATTGACCACATTTAGGTAACAGATCAGTAAACGAAAGGGCAGTTTTAGACTTTAAACTACTAGCAGTGTCAAGATACTACGAACATTTTACATACCCAATTGCAGTTACATTCCCAAAGTCCGCAAAAAAGACACCACTGACATGCTGGTCAAATCAGAAAGAAAAAAATGATATCTGCCCTTTTTTAAAGTAACG
Organism: Galaxias rostratus; assembly: GCA_036024795.1. Classification (NCBI taxonomy): domain Eukaryota; kingdom Metazoa; phylum Chordata; class Actinopteri; order Galaxiiformes; family Galaxiidae; genus Galaxias; species Galaxias rostratus. Next base: position 24,496 of record JAVQJS010030624.1, read on the forward strand.
TTAACGTTAAATGATAATCTACGAAAATCAAGCTACCAGATTAACTTCATAACAGACAGCTAACTAGTAGTTATTAGTTTCCAACGTAAGGCTATTACAATTGAAGAAAATCACTTGGCATATCAGATAACGTTGGCTAGTTTACTAATGTCATTAATCAATAGATACAAACTACACCTAATTTGAGGTCTTGGCCTCTAAAGTGTGGCTCAAAAACTAGAACACGTGTCATGCTAAAATGCAATATCCAGCAATAAAGCAATAACAGGGAAAAAATCGAATTGACTTCACCAACTGTGTCAGCGCGCAGCCTGTATAAGCGATTTGTATTAGCGAGCTACCTCGCGCCAAATTTAGAACATAGTTACTTCCTCTGCTCGCGTATGTTTTTCGCGAACAGATGGATATTGGGCAATGTGCGCAGGTGCAGTGCAGTCTGGGTTGGAAACGTTGCTGCTGCTCAGGCAACTAACAGTCTAACCACTAGAAATGGTGAGTTTTAGTACATTTAATTTGACTCAGTCAAGTGTTTCAGTCAATCATTAGGATTCAGTCAAGCGTTTTGTCTTATTGAAGATTCCTCGTGGTTCAACCAGTGATTGCTTTCGTCGAATGTGCCTAATTTAGCTGATGTTGTGTGATCTTAGCTACTTTAGTTAGCTAGTACTGTATGAGCAGCCTAGCAAGCTAGTTAATGTTACGTTTACAAAGTAGCCAATACGTAACTGTTGTAAAGCTCAGCTACAGAGTTTTTTATCGGACGTGAATAATTTCACCAAGCTTGCTGTCCAGCCAGGCATATGAGCTGTTACAGCTATCTTAGATGAAATGTTGACTTAACTTAGTTAACCTGGTGGTTAGCTATTTTGGGATTTAGTGATCAACTCTTATGTACTAGTCCTGTTGGACTACAAAAACCAAAGAGGTACCATTCATCCGGCGATGTTTGGTGCAGTTTGTCTTGTTCAGTAAATAAACAATTGATTGATGTTGCGTAAAGTAATTAACCGGGCCCACGATACACTCATTAGTGATAGTCGGCATTCAGCAACACATTACCAGCTTATGACATCATAAATCTTACAACAAAGGTTAAAATAACGTCTAAGGCCATGTAGAGCACGTAAACCATATTGCTTTTTCAGATCAAACTGTTGCCTTTATGCTATCTGGCATTTTAATCGGCATCAAATTGATAATTGATTGTCCGGATAGTATTAAAGATAGGCATGACATTAGATTGTAATCATTAAATAACATAATATATTTTGTTTTAAATAGATCTAAATATATTTTGTGTGAGTTATAGATTTTTGTATGACCATGAGTTGCCTTCTCTCTCAGGACGTGTTTTTAATGATCCAGCGTCAGAAGACCACTATCTTCACAGATGCCAAGGAGTCCACCACTGTTTATGAGCTGAAGCGTATTGTTGAGGGCATTCTCAAAAAATCACCTGAAGAACAGAGGCTCTACAAAGTAAGGAAAGTTGAAAGTGACAATAGGATGGCAATGTTGCTAATGAGCAGGGCACCCTTACAGAAGGTGTCCTGGTTCTGTTAATTAAAAATAAGTATTGGCACATAGTGTAATAATATTGTGTTGATTTTCTACGTTCTAGATAATTTCAGACTATAACTGATAATTCTCAAGGAGTGGACTAAAACACTGCAGTTTTTTATAGTCCTGGCTACATTTAATAGCATTTACTTAGCAGACACTTAGCCAAAGCGACTTACAATAATTGTGCCTACAAAAAGATCATAGGAAAAACTACAAGTCAGATAGAAAACACAAGTGCAACCCTGACTCAATCATCTAGATAGGAGCTTACCAAGCTATATCAAACATCAGAATAATTAACAAAACCTTCACAAACCAACAACAAAAAAAAAAAAAAAAAAAATTCTGTAAAACCCATTACATGGTATATTAAGTAGAAATGCTTGGTAGACGCAATATCACATTTAAGAGCCTATGTGCAGTCGAAACAAGCAAGGCTAAGTTTTGGCCGAATTTGTGCAAAAATATTGCAGTCCCAACGTTTGTGGGGAGGTCATTCCACCGCTGGGGAGCAAGGACAGAAAAAAGTCGTGAACAAGGTGCCAGGTTGTCCTTTCCATGGAGTGAGGGGGCAACAAGTCGACATCCAGTGGCGGAGCGCAGTGGTTGAGACAAAGTGTAAAGTCTAAGCATCGACTGTAGGTGGGAGGGTACAGATCCAATCATCACTCTATAGGCCAGGACAAGTGACTTGAATTTGATGCGTGCCATATCCGTTAGCCACTGCAATGCGTGAGGTAGAGGAGTAGTGGGATTGAACTTCGGGAAGTTGAAGGCCAGATGAGCGGCTGCATTCTGGATGAACTTAAGGGGTTTGATGGCGCTCGCAGTCAGCCCAGCCAAGAGGCAGTTGCAGTAGTCTATGCGAGAGATTACGAGGGCCTGGACTATGGCCTGTGCAGCCTAATGTGAGGGAACGGCCGTATCTTTCTGATGTTGTAGAGATGGAATCTGAAAGAACACGTTACTGCCGCAATGGCTGTCTCTGGCTAAAATGTATTCTTATAATGTGTTTATTAAAAAAAGAAAAAAATCTATAAAAAAAAATGTAAATGCAGACACCAAGTAGTACCCCAAGTTGCACAATGTCCTAGTGAAAGTTCCCTTATATTGCTAAAATTGCTTGTCAAACAAAGTAAGCTACCCTAAACAATAACCTTTTGAGGTCTAGGGAAGTTGGTCGATGTTAAGAGAGGTGTATTCTATCTGCAGGTGTAGTAATTGCTTTTCAAAGGGACTTTTTTTAATTATTTGACTTACTAATGGTTTAGTATCTCAATTTATATGACGGTTGGTCTAAAATAAATGTATGTTGTATCAGACAATGTGAACAAGTTTGGTAAATCTAGTGGTTCTGTCATCACATGTTAGTCACTTGCCCTCAGGATGACCAGTTGCTAGAGGACAGCAAAACTCTTGGTGATTGTGGCTTCACCAACCAGACAGCCAGACCTCAGGCTCCCGGAACAGTTGGACTGGCTTTCCGCACTGGAGGTATGTTTGTACACATGCCTTAACCGTCAAATAATCAAGCAGAGTAATGTACTTTTATAGTACATTTTATGCCTGTACTGTGTTTTCTATTTGGAACTATCACAGAGAGTTTGATCATATTTTTGGGAAAATTGGCTGGGCTCTTTACAAATGTGAAATATTTTTATGTAGGAATTCTACAAACTGAATGGAAGAAGCTGAGCATTGGCTCCTACTGTAGGCTATACACATAAGGCTTTTGCATATAGTAATCCCATGTTAAATGCTCTTTAAAGGTAGGAAAATATTTAGAGTAATTGGATACAACGTTTGAGGTGATAGACTACCAATTTGCAGCCATTGTTGTGAAGCTAGGCTATTTACCTACTTATTAAGTTGAATCAATATACATTTTATGATTGTACAAACTGGACTAAATTACTCATTATTGTATGTTCAATCATAACATTGATATCGATCACCTCATCTGACTAGGGTATGAACACATTTTATTTTGCGCAAGGTTGAACTAACCCTTTGAGATAGGTCCAACTTTTATTGTGAAGTAGCCTTATTGTTTTATCACATCTGATATAAGGGCTTAAACTGATGATTAAAAAATTGGTATGACAGATATGTTATGAATTACATAGCCATAACACAATTGTCATTGACTGGATTGTTTCTAAAACAAATTATATCATATCTTTATGGTTTGACTTATGATGGTATTTTCTCACCAACCGTTCCCCAGATGAACAGTTTGAGCAACTACAGGTGGAATCCTTCTCCAGTCCGCCGGAGCTCCCGGATGTCATGAAGCCCCAAGACTCCAACAGCACTGCCAACGAGCAGGCCGTCCAGTGATAGAGCATTAAAGGAAAAGGAGGGAGCGGAGGCAGCGAGAGAGTTCTTGTCTGGATGTACTGCATAGAAGAGGTGGCAGGGTGGAGGATTTGTACCACTTTTGAAGTTGTTTTAAGAGAAAGGGATGAGAACATTATAGGTGACCTAACCAGGCGTATCCATGTAACCTTCACCTTTATCCAGCTTGTCACTCCTAGATACCCTCCAATGTGCTTAGCAAATTGTACATTATCATCTGGTGATTCTCTGCACCCCATTTTTGATCCTATGCACCGCCCTGCTCAAACACATTGGGAGTGAGTGAATACAGTCTGACAGTGTGAATGTTTGTGTTTTAAATAATGAATATTTTTCACTGATCCTTATTTTGGAAATGGCTGGGTTGTGTTACAAATCATGCTTTGAAGTGACGTGCCCGTTCGTTGTCAAATTGGCAGACTGCATGATATACATTTGTTAAAATCAGACCAACTGAAAGGTGCAAAATGTACCCACCGTTAAACACCTGTAATTATTAGTTTCTTCTGATGTAATTTTGCATCTTAAATGCCAGCCAACGGATAACAAAAAAACAATGCTAAAAACAACGCTTCTTAACACTGTAAAGATGATGCTGTTTAATTTGAGTTGTTTTAGCTTTTGCTATTTAGATTTTTTCATTTTGTTTAAATGTTATACCTCCGCTTTCAAACCTTTATTCTGTTAAATTTGCACTGAGACCAAAGTAACACCTGGTAGAGTAGAAGCGCTGATTGGTTGCGAACGTTTTTATGTGGCATATATAATGCTGACAAGTAGGAGTGTCAAAGTATTGGACGTTGGTCTTTTGGGCAGACAAAACATGAATCTCCATAGGGTTTGCCACAAACTATGATGTGGTAGATTGTGTTGTAAAACACCAAACATGAATTACATTTACAGCCTGTACCTGAGCTTAATTAAAGATTATTTTTGTTTTTTCTTTCCTTTTTTTAAATGTGGGTATTTGTTCTATTATTTAAAAAGTGTTGGAATTCTAAAACATGAGTAAACTCAGACTTAATTACAAATAGACCTGCATCTGAATAGAAAACTAAACTTGACCTCTCCCTTTAACCAATTAACAGGGATGTTGTCTTGTTCGCCTCAAATATTGAGTAAGCATGATGGATGGATGTAGCCTTGTGTTGAAAATGGGTTATACATTTTCCTGGTACAACCCCAGTGTAAACAGTGGCGTTTACACAAATCGTTTTATTTTCTATTCCAAATATGGTTTAGGAATGCATTGGATGACGTCATGTGCCAGGAGAATGGGGGTTGTAGCCGCAGTAATTTAACTACGCCTACCGCCATCCACGATGGCCTACTAGTAGGCAGGAAGAAGGTAACAGAGGAAAAGAGACTGGACGCCCTTTTTTATGCCCCGCTCAATTGGTGAATAACGGTATTCCAAAAAGTTATACTGTAACACCTACGCCGTTATTGATATCATTTTGCTGATGCAATGGTTAACTGAAAAACTGCGTCAAAAGCATTGTTCATAATCCGTTAATGGTGTACAAATCTTCAAGACGGGAAAAAGTTTTAAGAATATATCATGGATGACTTGGGTATGTATAGCAAAATATTCTTCATGTAAAGCATTGTAGTTACGTGTCCAGCCCATACGTGTGCTTGGAAGGAAGGGGTGGAGTGACGGGACAAAAGAAAAGTGAAGAAAAATTGTTATCTCTTGAAATGGGGCATTTGCTTTAGGATACAGAGACAAAACGGCAGTGCTGTGGAATTGAACGATTATTAGTAGCCAAATTAAGTTAATTTACAACGCCTGAGGAATTTACGGTTATTGTTCCATTGAAGACTTACTTTTGGCACACCGTTGTGAAATTTACTTTGATTTGGAGTGTCGTTAAAATAAATAGCCTGTTCTATTTTTTTTCTTCTGTACCCGCCTTTTCATTTCTTGTCCTTTGTTAACTCGACACTGTAAAGCATTATATATATTCGACTCTTATCTGTTAGTTTGAATGCCGTAAATCAGCATGGTTGTCTATAATGACTTTATACCTGTAAAATCTGAATTGGGAGTGAACGATTCTGCTCCACACAGCATGCTGTGCTAGGTCAGATCCATTAATCATCTTTACAGTGTCCAAGTAAATTCTTAAACATCACTGCCATGCGTAAGATACCATGACATCCCCAGACCGCCCAAACTCAACATTGAATGCATCCAGCACACACAGCAAATCAAACCATTGCTTGAAATTAGATCTTGGACATCATTTTTAGCGGATATGATGTCCAGATGAGCTAAAGACGAGTCAGAAACAGAGAGTCAGCTACACAATATGTATTCATGTTTCTTTGATGGGAATCGAAGTACATTTGAGTGTACTTATTTGTCATGAGTTGGTCTTCTCATTTCCATTCTTAATGTCCTCAAAGTTGAAGGGACATGGCTCTACTTTCTCTTTATTGCATGCAAACAGCTTGGCTGGGAAAACACTGAAATAGCCCATTGGCATGCAGCTATCCTAAAAACCACAATGTTCAAATAAAATAGAAGGGTTTGTGCACTTAAATAAAGCTACTCATTATTCTGCAGCCTTCCCTCGAAGCAACTCATGTAAGCATAGGGATTCAAGCGTAGAAATCATTACAATTAATTTCTAGATCTAGTCCATCCAGCACATCTGGATCGGATTGCAAAACAAAAAACGTTCTGTTGCTAGGTAACTAGCAAGTGTTTTTCAAATAGCGAGCTGATGTTTGTGCTGCTTTGTTTATGCTGCTTGACAGTCCTGTTACATTTTTTTGTGTGGATCTGGCGAAATATTCAGTGAGACCACTTGTTGAGAGTAAAAGCCAAACCAATCAGCTGTCAGGCAGCTCTAAATATGGTCATAATTCCAATTGAAAGAATTTCATCTCCTTATATGACCAGTTTAGTGTGAACGTATGAGGGGGTGAGTGTATGAGTTTGCAAGCCAGCATGTATGTAGGCAAGATTCCCTCATGTTTGTGGCACCACAGCATGAATCATGAAGGATACAAGTGACCACAGTGATCATACACTGCATGCATACCATTCTGGCAAACCTGACCAAGCTTTCTCTACAACTACCCCATGGGCCCATGTAATCTTCCTACACTTTATATTTTCTTAGTTGTTGTTTTTTCAGCTGCTTCGATTTAAAAACTGGAATACATTTCCCCGCTCAACATCTTGTCAATATAAGTTGCAAGATTCTATTGTTGTTGTTGATCTAAGAAAGATCCCATAGGCTTGGTTAAGAAAAGAGGAAAGGAATGTAAAAAAAAATTATGTTCCAATAAAATACTTTAGCCTGCTTTCAGTTACTCATGAACAGTCATGCACAGGATGATGTCATATTCTTGTAAATTAACGCATCAGGAAATTCTCGGTTGCAGTTTAAGAAGGCAAATTCATGGAGTGAGTGAGGGGGAAAGGGAGGTTGAAATGTGATATCTTTGTCTAAGCCTTTCCTCCCCCGCTTCTTTTTTTCTGTTTGGAAAACAATGTAAAAAAAATGTGGATATTCTATTTAGACTTTTGTTGAGTCATTTGATGTGATGCTGATCTACTGAACTTCATCTCAGCTCTGCTCTCATTCTATTTGTTTCCTCTGGGCCCTCTGTGCTGTGTTTAACCTTTGCAAGCTCACTTTCTGCTGTCTATTGGTTATAGAATATATGTCTGTCTCCCTTCAGGAGTGCCTGACCCACCTAACTACCCACTCAGTCCTCGTATTGTTGTTTTTGGTACGTAACTGTTTGTCTATGTGTTCTTCTGGATTCCTCTCTGCAAATTAGCCTCTTGCTTCTCGGTCTGTATCTGTTTTTTCTGCTTAATTTGCATTATTTCCGTTCTTTTTTAAAATTTCTCACATTCAGTTCATATAGAAGTGTTCCAGATTTGATTAATATATTTATCAACGTTATGTACAAAATGTTTCTGCGATACTTAGATGCATTACTTGCTGATCTGGAAAGCACCAGCTCTCCTCTTGCTAGATGCCCAGTTCTGCTGACTTCTGACCCCCCAGACACCCCAGACCCTGTCTCTCCTGCGCCCCAGGATCCGGAACAGACCAGGCCACCGCCCCCTGCCTACACCCCTCAGCAGGTATAGTGTGTGACATACTTCAGTGTCATTGCAACCTTTAGTATGGCATATTTATTTTGTTGAGATGTTGAGAATGTAATTGGAAACCATTTTGTTCTTACTATTGCTTTTAGACCGTTTCGGCAGCAATGAAGTCCAATGGTTCTCAGAACTCCAACCCTGACAAACTCTACAGGTACCTTGTGTGAAAATGAATAATTGTTTTTCAACTTTAAATGTTGACTTAAGACATAATTTAGACTGCACCCTCTGAACTGAACTGCCCTTGCTGCCCTCAGCCTTCTATTTTGTACTTATTGCTGTTCTCACAGGCTCAGCACAATGTGCAATACAATACAGTGCAATACATTGACACTGTCACTTCATGTAAATTCTGCTCATTTATAAATTACCTTATTTATATTGTTAAGAACTGCCCTCATTGCCCTCACACTTCTTTTTGAATGTATTGCTGTTCTATATTTTGTACTTATTTTTTATAATTTTAGATTTTGTATTCTTAACTTGTATTTTATTCTGCTGAGTTGACCGACTCTCGTCCAGCACATTTCATTGTATGTTGGTCCTGTGTTAATTGCATATGACAAATAAACTTGAAACTTGAAACTTGAACTTGAGAAAACATTGTGTAAAATCCAGGAGAACAGGAGAACCTAATTTCTGGTAAAATAAAACATGAAGAAAATTGTTGGTTGAGCCAGAAGGTTTGGATATTAGATTAGAACTAACCATCTTTATCGTAAAAGGCCTTTTTATAGACTTTTGTCGTGAGGCATTTATTCCCTTTATTCTAAGAATCAATCATTTGTAAAATGTATAAATGTAACATGATGTGTTGTGACCTTCAGGTGATTATTATTCCATTTTACGTTTATTTGTTTTCATTGTATTTTCAGTGCCATTATCACCTATGCTTTGTCTGTGTTGCCTATGTGACTAATGGATAGTGTTGGGAAAAACTTTGTCCATCTCTCTTTTTTCTACAGTACAGTGTGTAAGCCTCGTTCACCCCGCACCACAGATCCTCCTCCAGCCTTCACCTCATCCTCTGTGTTAGGTGGGGGTCTGAGTGAATTAGACCACCTTCTGCAAGAGCTAAACGCAACCCAGTTTAACATTACAGGTCTGCTTGGGATGGTACTTTTTGTATTTGTTTGTCTGTTATGTGTGCAGCAGCCTGTTTGCCAGAGTAGTGAACCACTGATGTGAATTTGAATGTCTATCTTTCTTTTCAGATGACATCATGGCTCAATTCCCCACCACTAAAAAGGATGAGAGTGAAAAGATAAAAGACTTTCAGGCTTCCAAAGACAAGGCCACAACACCCAACTCCAGGTACGTTGCTTTTACATAGTATGGCTGATAAAGCTGACATGAGTTATTTTGATTTTAGAATGTGAAATATGAATTTAAGGGCGGCACGGTGGCGCAGTTAGCACTGTTGCCTCACAGTAAGAAGGTCCTGGGTTCGATTCCCACCTGAGGGCCTTTCTGTGTGGAGTTTGTTCTCCCCGTGTAAGCGTGGGTTTCCTCCGGGTACTCCGGATTCCAAAAACATGCAGGTAAATTGGTGACTCTAAATTGTCCGTAGGTGTGAATGTGTGTGTGAGAGATTGTATGTCTATGTGTTAGCCCTGCGATGGACTAGCGATCTGTCCAGGGTGTACCCTGCCTCTCGCCCAAAGTCAGCTGGGATAGGCTCCAGCCCCCCCGTGACCCTGCATAGGATAAGCGGTTCTGATAATGGATGGATGGATGGATGGCTTTCAGTGCTTCCCTGCGTCACCTCGGTACTGAAGTTGTTGACGTCCTGCATGTTGTAGTTTGTGTCCAGCCGCTGGAGCTTGATAGGACTTACTTGCCTGAGTTGATATAAAGTACAAGTCAATGTAATGTTCCTGCGTAGTCATACAAGTGCTCTTTCTTAGCATGGGGGTCTCCCCAAACTCCTTAAAACCTTAAACCCTTACCACGCCACAAGGGCTGGAGGGCTCTTACCCCTGATTGCATTGGGTTCTAGAGAGCCCAATAGCCTTTAATTGCTTGGGGTCCAAACCGTGCCGTGAATATGTGAGTCAGCCTTGGCCCCCGCTCTCGCAGACTAGCGGTGTTTTCACTCCAGCTCTTGCGGGTGCACTCAGTCCACTGACTACACTGCGTGGTGATGCCGCCATGACTTGCTAGCCCATGTCTTTCAAATCTGGGATCTATTTCCTCCGTTCGGCTAACTTTACAGTGTGTCACAGGGACTTTCCCCTGGGGTCAGGTCACCAATAAACCATTTCACAGTATTCAGGATACAGTGTAATACTAGCCACAATTCAAGATGAGCCCTTCAAAAGCCAAGAATGGATTTGGATTGGGAGCTGATGTTGTCATTGAGGTGACAACCCTGTGTGATTTGAATGTCCTAATCCTCAAGCAATCTACTCAGTTGAAGAGCCTGTCACCTGATGGCCTAGCAGCTGAAAAATAAACAGCACGTTGAATAAAGATTCGAATCATCCTGACTTGGCGTGACATTAGACCGTGCCAATCCTACAGACGTTTAAACTGGACTGAACAAAACAAAATTTCAGAGGTTGCGTTACCAGTGCCATCATTTATAGCTGCGCATCGTTGAACATCGTTGAAGTGTTGGGTCCAGTGGAATCCTGCACACATTCCTGTGTTGACAACCAACAACACTGTATAAACCCTCATAACCTTTTTTTACTTTCATCTGTTTCACCATACCATAGCCTTCTGCTTCCCATGTGTGCCATGCAATGTGGGTCACCTTCTTCGTAACACCATGACACACAGTCCCCCACGGTTCAATCCTACAGTATCTCACACCGTCGGTCAGCCCTTGCCAGTGACCCCATCACGGCGGGCTGTAGAGGGCCACCGGAGCACAGCATGGCACGGCACAGCACGGCAGCCCGTCAAAGCAGCCAGGTAATCCAATTACCTTGACCTCCTGTCAGAGCGCCTGTACCAGCCTCCCAACCAAACAGTGAGGGCATGTCTGCTCACACCTCTCGCATCCAGGAATTGGCCCCCCTTTAAAAAAATCACACTGCGCTGTAAGAACCTCTCGCACACACTGCCTTTTGCATGCAGAAAAGAACAGATGTCACTTGTAACTGTGTGCGCCCGTATGTGGGCTTGCTTGTTTTTCTATCTGTGTTCACGAGTAGACTAGTCTACCAGGAGTGTGTGCGTTGTTCACCACCAGCGCACAACTTTGTGATGAGTTCTTTCAAAATAAAAATAAAAAACAGAACGGCAAACAACTGTCAGAACGGTTTCAATGGTCATCACATATCTGTCAAAAACGTAGGGGCCGACTTTACAAAAGGGCTAGTTTGCTCGGTGGAGACGGCAATCAACCCTTTTGTTCAAGCAAAGTTAAGTACCTCAAGGTCTGTTCAGGGAGAATTCCAGAGGCTTTGAATTCCATTTATTGTAAACAGTGGATGAAAAGGCACACAACGGGAATAATGCAACAATGCTGAAAAGCTAGTTGTTGTATTTCTGCTGTGTGTCATAGAAACATTTCCATCTGCCCTTGTGCCTACCAGTATTTATTCCCTGGGGAGGTTTCTGTTGCCTTACTCTTGTGAAATGTTTTTCGTCATTCAGTTTTCAAATGTGCCGCAGAGCCATATTGGGTGCAACAAACAGCCAGTAGAAAGCTGCACAGACAGGAACTGTGAGATAAGAGACAGAGTAATTCCATTACGCTGATCCCCAGTCTGTTGAAGCACCTCGGAGCCACTTGTGTGTCTTCCTGAGGTCCTGTTGTGGCTTCTGTGCTTGTTGCTATGGTTACCACGATTAGACGCCAAGGGTGTGTAGGAAGGCATGAAGCTGGTTGAAAATTTGCTGTGTTCTATAATTTGGTTTATCCATGCCCCCCGCCCCCCCCACATCTTTTTATGTAAAGGTGTGTAAAATGCTTCTGCCAACGTGAATATGTATGAACTGCATTCTATATCTGTTGGAATACCGGGCGCAACCATGCACAGAATTCACAAAGGAGAATATCATATAATGTTACGTTTTCTCTCCGATCTTTTTCGTTCAGCCATCGGACTTAAGTGATTTCAGTTGTGCCCATTTTGTGTGTGCCCATCGTTCTGTGTTCTTGGTGAATCGTTTTCATTATTCAAGCAAGCACACTCTAACATTACCGAAGGCTCCATCGCTGTCTTGCTGAATCAACCCTTTTTTCTCTTTGCTGCAACCTGACCGCATCCTTGTAGATCACGACTATATTTTCAGGGTACAAAGATCTCCAGGTACTGTTTTGGAAGGTAATTGAAGTCTAATCAACCTAATGGCCCTATCAAAACGCAGAACTAGGACGATCAGGCCAACATCGGTTAACAAAAGAAGAGAATGATGGAAATTCGACGTGGGCATGTAAAAAAAAAATTCTCGAACAAAAAAAGAGACACAAGCTGTGCTGTTTTGCAAGAACAATAACAACAGCTTTGCCTGGATTAAGGTCTCTGTTGTTCTAGTGATGCATAGCTGTGGTCTCCCGAAAAGGATCCTATCACACGTGTGATGGCAGCTTTTCAGCAAAACCATGCCCCTGTCTATTCGGTAATCACCCGTTCCCTGGTCCAACAATCACAGAACAGAACGAGAGCGACCGCCCTGTGGCTAATGACAGCGATAAGCACGGGGACCCAAAGGTGGAGCCCACAAACTCTCCATTTGCTCCAAAAACCACATCAGAGATAAAAGGCTGCGGCATGGGAGCCAAGGTGCTAATTAAAGGGATATGAAACCTTTGCAGTGCAGGAAGTGTTTATTGGAGCTGAGAAAACAAACCGCCACGGTTGCATCTCAGTGTGTGGCCGATACACGACGATGGAAGGGACAGCCTCAAAGGGGCAATAAACAATAACAAAGGTACTGAACTCTGCCCTCTCTATTGAGAGGTGGATGAGCAGCTGGAATGAGAAGGTCGCCCTTGGGCAAAGGAAAGCAAAGGGTATATATGTTTATCCTCCTCTGGAGGTTGCCGTGCCTCCTCATGGCATGGCAACTTTTCGACATATACTGTGGGATGGGAGGTAGATATGCCTCAGAGAGAGAGAGCCCGTGCCTCCTGCACGGCCTTGAGGGACTGTTAACATGCTCGCGACGGGGGGAAAAAAAACGCATTGGATATGGCACCCTTTATGTCAGTGGACGTAACTAGGGCATCTGGTCTGCTGGGGTGTGGTAACCATGGTAACGCGTGTGAGTTTACTGCGGCGAGCACCAACTGCTTCGTTAGAAGTGTGAGGCCATCGTCCCCTGATGCATCCCCCCCCCCCCAGGCAACCTCTCGGAGGGGCTCGTGTGCTTTTTGCCAGTGGTGGTCAGCCGAGTCCACCACAACATCTTAACAGTGTTGTGAGGTAGTTACCGTCGGCAGCGGCTGGATTTACCTATTTACCAAAGTCACAACTCCCCCTATGGTGAACTGTCCAAAACAATCTAAATAGATACCTCACCGGCATGCTGTTTGTTTGATAATTAGTGGTTACACAGGAATGGGAAGTGAACACTTTTTCTACTTCAGAGAATTCATTACTGATACAGTGGAACCTGTTTAAATAGCTGCAGTTCAGCCACCTTTACATAGCCTATTCATAACGATTGGAACACCATTAACACATAATCTTACTTTTCTGTTATTCTCACAGATTCAACCATTTTGCACAGCTCCCCTTTAGACACAACTGTGAGTCTACAGGGGAGACTTCCTTCCTCTCTGGAAATCACAAATTACCCAAATGACTTCCTGCCACATTTGCATTTGCCTTCTAAGAAATGATAATACACTAACTGTGGGCTTTTTACATGCTGAAGACTCATCTGAAATGGTTATTCTGGCAATGAAGGCCAGCATTGACGCTTGCGTTTAGACCCGACTTCAACCAATCATAGCTTACCTTTGGAGATGCTGTGACTATCGGTTTCCATGACAACTAATTTGACTCATTTTCACTGCATCAATACAGCTAGGAGAGGAGAAATGTATTGGACAGCAATGTGATTGGTGAAATGAGGGCAACTCCATTTTAACAAACTGTCCACGTCCATGAGTTGTTTATAAGTGCAGTCTTAATGGGTGTTATTTTTTATCTCTACTTGAGATATTTAGGAAATGCTAAAGGTAGGACATGACTATGACATGATCAAAGCCATACTTATTTATCTCTTGCTTTTAAAAAACATGAAAACGTGAAGTCCATGTCGCAAGCAGAGTAAGATAGGCTGATGAGATGATGAAATAGAAAAAAATAAGTATTATGAATGAAGTCACAGTGACTCAGAAACGGTTTCAACCATTGGCTGCAGCCATGGCAACATGAGGAAGAGATTTTATAGTGAGCCTTGACTTGTTCCAAAGAAGCATAAAAAGACAGAAGCTGTGTGTGTGTGTGCGTGTGTGTGTGTGTGTGCGTGTGTGTGTGTGTGCACGTGCGCACATTTGTCTGTGTTGTAGTCTATGTGTGTCTGATGCAGATCCCACCACTTTTATGATGTGCACTGCTTCCGCTGCTCACACAGCCATCTCATGGCTAATTATGAGCGATGCAGATCACATTAAAGGAAAACACAGCATAGAATATTGATGGTAACTTAAATCACAGTGCAGGCAATTGATCAAGGACCAAACTTTCACTCTAAAATTATGTGTTCCATTTCTTGAGATACAAAGTGATAAACTGGATGCTAACAAACCTCAAGTAATTTTATCAAAGCACAGGGTCATGATATCTGGCCCATTATCAAGCATAAATAGCAAAAAAGGCTGTTCTATAAAGGGATGCTATCCAATTCCTGCCGATTGACTGACAAGTCACTATCAGTCATTAATCTGTTTAATTCGACAGACTAACCACTGAGGGGACCAACTGAAATAATGACTCGATCCCCCATCACCCGCGTGCAAATCTAAAAAGACCACAAGCTGAATCAACACGGTGGGAATACAGGCTGCATGACGTTGATGAAAAGTTTACTGCCGTTGATTCACCATTCCAGTAGCACCACTGCTAACATTGTGAGACAGGCCGACTAATTGAATTATGGCCGTGCTTAATGAAGGGCACATAGGAAGAGCCCTTGGGCAGGGGTCCTACCGCGCTCCTGTGTCGACAGCAGGAGCGAGATAGGAGTGACCCAACACACAAAGGTCAGGGGTCATGCCAAAAAACATGTTTCTCTCTTTCAAAAGAAAACCAGCAAAAAAACCAAAAACGATCACAGACATCAACCAATGAGCTGAAAACCTTAGTGGAGTGATTTCACAGCTTATGGTGCATTGGTAAATAATTTGTTACCTGCCCAACTCAGTGCTCGTTGTGGGGCAGTTATCAATTGTAGATCAATTCTACTATTTAATGGACTAAAAATACAATTGTGGCCTGGGCACCAACTAGACAGCAGCCACCCCCTGCAACGTCTGTGAAATCTGCGTCATGCGTGAGGATTTGAAAATGCACCTCAGCCTTCGCCCACTGTGTTTACACATGGCACAGGTGGCCGGCGCTAGCAGACTATCCAACTCCTCATCTCCCTCACCGCGGGCTCGCTGAACCTGTGACTCATTTGCAGCAGCACCCAGCATGATAGCTCCGAAGTACACAAAACACACAGATGACATCTCCTCAAACACGGAGTCCTGAGGGGGAATTAGAGGTGCGCGCAGGTCGCCCTCTTGAGTCAGGTGTCACTGTAGGACTGGGAAGAATCCACGGCGGCGTCACCCTACGTAGGAGCACGACGGCACACAACTGTCATTGCCGTTTCTACTGCTAGATCTGTCGACCCTGTTGCTGGATATTCTCAGTCTTCCCACAACTCCTGGTTAGTGGAAGACCTATTCGCACCTAATGTTATCCTGACAATAGGAAGTCATAGTCCAGTTTTTCGGGACCACCCAGTTGACGTGTCATTATTCTTTCTAAGAAACACAGAACAACTTTTGGCCTTAAGAGCGCCACGTCACACATTACATTGAATGCTAAGTAGCCAAACTACTGGAAAAGAGGGTCTTAATTAACAGAGTGCTCTAATGGCATCCTGACCGCTTCAACCCCAAACAAAACGCAGCTGCCACTCGACTAACAGAACTATCCCGCTTTCCTATTGGCGGAGTTACAAAGCTTGCAATAGCTAGTCAATCTTCTTCATGGACTGAGTATATTCACCAGGAGACTGTTTGAGAACATTCTGGAGGGGACGTATACATCCAGCACCTGGGTCTTTGTGCGTAGCCTCTATACCTTCCTGAGGGTTTGAGGTAAACAAAAGCCCCCACAATCCTTGGTGAGTGTAGGCTTTAGGACTCCAGGAAGGTCTAGGTTTGTTTTCCTCTGAAGAGGAACACCCGGCTGTGCCTCTAAATGCTGCTGCTGCTATTTGAGAGCAACTGGGCCCACGGCAACACTCCACTCGTCCTAGGACTTTGTGGAGTGGGCACCATGGAGGAACTAGAATGGCTCAACACTTGCCCTTTCCCTCTGGCAGACTCATAACTAGGGGTTTGAGGGGAGCTAGCGTGCCTGAGCCAAATAACGCCCCCACCCCCCTCCCCCCAGGAGTTGCAGGGAGGCGGAAGGAGGGCGTAGGTGGGCAGCTCTTGTGGGCGGGTGCGAAGCGGGGTTTTGAGGGGTGCCCCATCCCTCTCTCCTGCCATCTCAACGGTCCTTTCATAGGACTAGTCAGGGAGGGAGAGAGAGGGGGAGAAAGAGAGACACTCGTGTTATGTAAAGGCATGCTGCCCCCCCCCCCCCAGCCGGTGTGCCTGCAGCCTAAAAGCCGTCTCCATCCGCCATTCCCGTCAGATAATTAGGGTACAGTGGTCACATCCATTTCCGCGTGGAGCCCGTGACCTCTGAGGACCTCGCAGCTGAGTCAGCCACTCGCGTTCTGGTCTCTGCCCAAACCAATGTGAATCGTGCTGCTCAACCTTCTGCCCACTGTAATTTAGCGAAAGGAAAAAAAATGCTTTTGAGCTTTGTAAAAAAAAAAAAAAAACTGTAGGTTTCACAGCCAGTAGAGCGCAAACACGCCGCTGTTCTGCGAAACGTTCTTTTGGACGCTGGGCCAAAGCGGAGGCCGTCCTGTTGGTCCCTCCCAAAATCAGTCCTGCCAGGGCTACCATTGTAGGACATACCAATGCTAATTCCCAGGCCACCTACCAGCCTATTGTTCTGGCTCCCAGATAGGTACAGGACATGGCCACCCTGACGCGGCCAGCCACCCTGTGGGACCAACACCGTCGGTCTCCGTGGGTTTGCTGGGAGGACCACGGGCCTGCGTGCTGCGGATGAGGCATCCACATGTAGGCAGCGGGAGTTGAGGACAGCAAAGAGGACAGCAGAGCACTCTGCATGAAAACAGGCCTCTCCACTCTATTCTGGATGCACACGTTCGAAGCTCATCAATTACTGCGAGTGGTTTAGATCATTCAAAACAGCGGGGATAGGTCAACACACCAGCCCATTATGAATCATAAGCGCGCTAACACTTTTTTTCTGAGCTGTTCAGTACAGGTCTTTACAAGTCAGAGTAAAAGCTGCCCGCTTTGTGGACTGAGTTGGTACAGTCCGCAGAGCGTGACACAGCCCTCTGCTATCACCTCGGAGATGATGAGGCACAATGTGTAAGTAATGGAACAACCCGGGATAAAAGACTGACGAGGCAATCCATTAAATTCCAAAGATGCTCTCTCTCTCCTCGCTTCAGGATGAGGCCAGACATGATTGGCTCTGCCGTCTCCTCCCTGCCTGTTTAGGTCCCCTAATTAAGGCACTCCAGACTCAAAGACAGAGCCATTAAAACAGCCCTACCATGGCTCAATGTGGACATGGCATTAAGGACAGCCATGGACATCGATCACCTTCACACACACACACACACACATACACACACGTCATCTAGTCATCATCATCATCGTCATCATCAAGTCATCTCACCTAAGGGGCTGTGTCATCACTCCTGCTCCTACAAACATACAGTGAGCAGATGGGTTCAAGCATCGACGGTATGCGGGACACTGAGTATACACTGTTATCTGGCTCAGATCCATCAAAGTACAATATCAGCAGGGGGGGGGGTCATTAAGACTGCAGTCCAATCGCTTCTCTGAGTTTTGATCTGGACCGGCTGGGATCGGTCCTATTCAAAGGAAGAATGCCAGCTCCCTATAGGCGCTGGTCTCCCTCGACTTTGCTGACGCACCACTCCGCATCCCTCAGCATTATTTCTTTATTTACGGCATAAAGAGAATGCAGAAGTGAGATTCTTTCGCCTGCGCTGCTTCTTTTGGCCATAGAGTTTGGTGAGCCCTGAAATAGAATCCACACGAAAATGCGGGGAACCACTTTGCCGAACCACCTTGTGTAAGTCACCGAATGCGACTTGGGTATGTACATATGTGCCAAAATATGAACTACCTTTTACTATGGTATTTATAAAAAAAAATCTGTAAAATATTACTACTATTGCAGATACTGAAACAGAGAAAAACTCGAGCCTATCCAAGCCAACATTGAGCGAGAGGCGGAGTGCACCCAGGACAGGTCGCAGGTCTATCGCAGGGCGAACACATATGGACCTGCAACTCGCACACATTGACATCTACGGACAATTTAGAGTCACCTACCAACCTGAATGTTTTTGGACTGTGGGAGGAAAACTGTGGAGAACCCAGAGGAAACCCACACTAACATGGAGAAAACATGCAAACTCCACACAGAAAGGCTCTTGGGTCAGGTGGGGATCGAACCCAGGACAGGCAACAGGGCTAACCACTGAGCCATCGTGCAGAAAATAATATTTGACACAATACATCACACTAGTTCAACAATTTATTTCCTGATTTTTTCTAGAATTCTTAATCTCTTCTGTACGTGCATGCAAGCCTATTGTGTTACCTGCCCTCCAAATCCAGCCATACCGTTTGCAACCTCTTCTAAATGTCTTTTTTGTTATAATGGCTGAGTCCAGCTGCCATGTGACAACTTGACAAAGCACAAGGTCAGCTTGAGGGAGCTGCAGCGAAGAACTGAGGTGCCGGGCAGCACCTTAATTGCGCAGCTAACGTGGTGCTTGGCTCGTGCCGCTGCCACCTGCCTGAAGGAGTGAAGAGGGAGATGGGGAGGAGACTCCCGAGGCAAGGAATCGAGTCCAACCACTCACTGGGTAATTTACTGCACGCGGGCATGCACAAGCACACACACACAAACACACACACGCACACACACACACAAACACCAGGTGCGGTCACTGAGGATGATGCAGAGGGAATTATCCCCCCACTCCCTGAAAATACATCTAGTTAAGCTAGGGTCAGGTGAGGTCACGTTATGAATTTGTTATACATATATGATGAGAAGCTGCAGGGGCTTGAAATTGGCTATAGAAATCAACAGGGTTTGAGGAAAGCTAATGCCCCAAAACCTTCACATTGTATTACTTTACAAAACAATTACATCACATTACGTTACAATTACCTGTTAATAAAAATGCGTAATCAATGATACATTCAAAATGGCATACGTTGATTTGGCACAGAGAGCCACCTGTTGAAAACACAAGCCACCCCTGATGAGGGGCAGCACAAGGACATGCAAGGATATGATCTATGTCGACAGGATTGCTCTAGGGGCTCCTGTGTCAGAATCACACGGTAAAGCAGATCGTTATGGAATCCCATTGGCTAACCAAGTCGAGGGGTGAACAATTCATTTCTGTTTCCTATACGAACTGTGGTGCAATACATTAACGAATGACTCGAACACAGCTGTTGTTCCGCATGCGCAACCAAAATGAAAGAATCTCACTCTGAGACGACTCGTTAGTCCCAAGTCATCATTCATGAACGACACATCATTATTCATTACACTATTACCAGATCATTGTTTGCAATTTCACAATTTCTTAGTAAGTTTTTTTGAGCAACAAGATATATGGTTGATGCATATGTTTTGACATTTATTGAAATATCTCTCTAATTCTTCACTATGACAGTGCTGAAACTAAAAAAAGCTATAAAGTCATATAGCTGAACACTTCCTGTGGGCTAATAGATGGGGCATACCTGTATTATTTTTTAAATTAGTGTGCATGTTAACACGATATTGATTATCGGAATAAAAAGTAATAAATGACTTATAGAACAATATGGGATATAGGAGATAATATTAAGACAGGATTCCACCGCTTCAGATTGGACAAAGCTATTTCATTAGAAGGTGAATTACAAACGCTGCATATTTGTTCTGGAAAAGGTCTGAATTTTTTCATTAACGTTCAAAACTCTAGCAATAACATTGCATTATAAACATGTCCCCATTGGTAGTGTTGGGCTTGTTTTGGACAATTTTATTAAGGTGAGGCTGCTCATTTGTCTTTTCATGGCATAGGCCATGCTGGGCGGGAGACACGTCCACGTGGCAAAATTAGGTTGCCGTCAAATAGCCAAAGGGGTAATCTCCTGGCGCATCAGACTGATGGCTAGCAACATCTTGTGCTAATTGACGGAAGGAGGAAGTGAGATTCAAACTAAAGATACACCTAGATGAGAAGACTGACGGTTTGGCTTTGAATTTGTAGTTGTATAGAAGATTAAGTATTTAAAAATGCAATGACAATTGCGATTTCCTTTTCCTTGTCATGTTGTTTGACAACTGCATTTAAAATGTTATTAATAAATACATAAATGATACTTGAACAATTTGAAATTGAGAACAAATCTTTTCAGAATACAGATGCATTTTTTTTTATTATTTAAGTGTGGCTTAACATTTTAATATTATCCGCAGTATGGCGGGGTAGGACTTAGAAAATGTGATGTCAAACAGCTTTTGCATTCGAATTTTAATATTGCCACAGAATGCCCATTGATGCCTTTGAATATGTATATGGATGATTTCATTTTCACTTAGATTTTGTCTCAAATAACACACACGGATGTGGGAAGTGATAATGTAAGAGTGGAATTGCATTTTATGTTCAAGTTTACATTTTCATTTGAGTGAAGTCGCATACCTTATGGGCTTCCATAAATCGGCATTCACCAAACGACCTGCGAAGAGCTTTTTCCTTGTGAAATTAACCCAACCCAAACACATGGTTATTGTAATGTGTGGTGTCTAAAAATCCTTAGTCTTTAAAATAACCAAATGACCAAGTGTAAGCTATAATGTATAAACTGTGCAAACTAAAACTCTGACAACAACTAACACACAGACACACCAATTGAAGCGCAAAGGAATTGTGACTCGGAGTCCAATGACAAGTGCACACAGACACGGACACAAACACGCACGCACAAAAACTGTTCTCCACGCCTTCCTATATCGTACTAGGGCTACTACCATACGCGCACCCTCGGTGACGTTCTCGTGAAGAAGCAGTTGTGGATGCGCCAGGATCCATATCTCTGTTACCGCACAGGGAATAAACAAATCTCCACCAGCAGCCAAGACAGGATAAGTAAAGTTCTGTCAGCGAGAAAGCTTTGCAGTGCAAATCTAATTCAAGGTAAGTGGGAATAATGTTTATTATGTAGATTATTTGGCGGACAGGAAAGTGCAACAATATTGGTCTAAAAATGTGTCCGAAAAAAACACATGAGTATATTTACTCATGTTCCACTTATTTGTTTAGTTGCATGTTCCTTCCCTCTGAAACTCGTTGCTCATTAGTAGAGACATGAAACACCGATGGAAATTAAACGGGTGAAGTTGAGGAATGAAAATATCATTTTCACAGTAGATTGGTTTGCGTTATAATTTGCGTATAACCATAGCGTCCACTTTAATCTTGTGATTACACTGTCATTAACTTGACACCTTTCTTGATTTTATTAACCAAATAGTTTCCTAAATTATAGACGCGAACATATTTTCTGAAAATGAAATCTGCAGGAAGAAGGAATCCGTTTTTCTTCCCTTGGCCTCTCATCAGCTTCACGGTCTCATCTTGTCCCTGACACTTTTTTTGTCGCACAGTTTAGCGGGCACAAAATCATTCACACCAACATCACTAATGATTGCACAGTGCCCCCCGTCGAACATGTAATCCCCATACTCAACCCGCCACTTTCTGAGCAGATTGCAGAGCACTCAGCCAACGCTAATTTTCTGTCAAGCTAATCAGATAGTTACCTATCATTTAAAGAGTTATTTCGCTTGAGTTTGTTCAGCTTAGCGAGACTTTTATCAATAAAAGTGTTGCTACTCTCACACTGCAAAAAAGGGCAAACTCACATGTACAAGAATCCACTTTCACACATTTCTCTCTCTCTCTCTTTCTCTCTCTCTCTCTCTCTCTCTCTCTCACCTTCTACTCACCTGACACAGACACACACACACACACACACACACACACACACTGGATGACTTAGCAGTCGCTTTTAGGCCTACCACCTTCTCATACAGAGCAATAAGAAGTGGGAGACTTACGATTGAGAGACTTCACAGCACAGTTGATTTGCAGGTCACACGCACATACACACAGACACACACACACACATAGCCACACACAATGCTGTACCACCAATAGTGAATGGCATAGCAGATCATGCCATCTCCAGGATTAAGGATGAGAGGATGAGAAGGTCATCATCGTAAACAATGGTGCATGGGGGAACCAGTCAGGCCCCTCTACACTCATATGGACGTAGCTCACAGAGAGAGGAGGACTCCCTGGCCGAGGTCCCCTGCATGGGGGTGAGGTGAGACAGAGGTGGACTCTGGGAGGCAGAGTGCTGGGGCTCCGTCAATGGGGGAACCTCAACAGGTACAAACCCTCAAGTAGGTGACCAACAGATCTCTGCTGATAGTAATTTGACTTGAGCGCATCGCACCCGGCCACGCCTGTGAAAAGACTGCAGCGGAAGCAGTATGGGTGAGGCTGGGTTTGGATGAGTTCCGCAGCGTTCTCTCTGTCAAGGACACACCACCTCCGTGTCCCCAGAGCCCTACTTTGCCGGGCCAGTCGACCGGTTGATGGGTTCCCAATAACGTGCTACTAGAAAAACAAGCTTTTATTTTTTTTTTAAACGGTGGCCCCTTGCTCTTGCAGGCTATGCAACAGGCTTTGTGTTGTTGAAGTGCTCGTTACCATGACACCTGTGTCATGACGTGTTTATTTTGCATGGTGCGCACCCCCCCACCCCCCCAAAAGTCTTAATTGAAGCCTTTGATGAGTTATTAACGAGACTATAAACAATGGAAGGCATTTTCGTCTTTTTGAGTCTTGAGTCTTTTTTGTTAAGGAACTGAGTGTCCCTCTAGTTCAGCCAGGGTAGTTGGAGAGTAGCAGACGAGTTAAGTAATCCTCCGACAGGTCCAGCTTGTCCCTGTTGAAATGTGTGGTGTGTGTGTGTGTGTGGTGTGTGTGTGTGTGTGTGTGTGTGTGTGTGTGTGTGTGTGTGTGTGTGTGTGTGTGTGTGTGTGTGTGCCTTAGGCTTTGTGAATGATTGAGATGCTGTATATGTGTGTCCATAGGTTGAAGAATATGCTGTTTTGCTTGGTAAATTTTTAGGAAAGAAACAATGTAGGAAATAAATCCTGAAACAAAGCAAAATAAAAGTTATAGTTGACACATTCACATTGATGCAATTGTACTGTACATAAATACATGCTCAGTTAATTAAAACAACATAGGTTACAAATCAATGCCCTGCAAGATAAAAGCAACTGGACAAAAGTAATTTATGTGACGGTTTCATTTGGAATATTCTTAGAATGAGTGTTTTAATATTAATATCTCAAGTGGCAACTTCCGGAAGGATCTTTGACTGAACAGCTTTGGAACGATTTATTTTCATGAGTTTGAGATTAGCCAGCCTCTAAATTTAGCTGTGTTCTTGTGGAGCGTCAGTAGAGATGGGCAATGCGTCTGCAACCCCCCCTGCGTGTGATGCTGCTGGTTGCGTTTGCTACCGCGTATGTTCAACAAGGTAGCCATGGCAACTAACAACACTGGGACTGAATGATCAGATTAAGCAGTGAAGTGATGCATGGAGGAGAGTTTAAGAATAGTAGACTAGCTAACCAGTAGGTCAGTAGAACACAACGATACATTGAGATCTATCTATTCACCAGCCTCAGACCCCAGCTTGCCTCATATTTGACACTAGACTCAATTACTAGTTCAATATGTTTGTCTGTGCAGTTCTTACCCTGAGTGTGGGATGATTAGAGGTGTTGAGTAGAGAGTGGAAGAAACCATAGAACCGTGAAGGAGCAATCCATCGTCTTGTTCAGAGGCTTGGCGTTGGGGAATGACCATATGGCCCTCGCACCGCGGCCGATGTGACCTTTCCCCCCGAGGAGGCCAGACTGGATCAGGACTGGGACCGGGGCTACGACCGCGTTTCTTGGCCAGAGGCCTTCCTAAAACTTGGCCCAAACACACAGATATGGGGCCAAAATGGCAACCCAAAGAGCAAATGACATTCTCATTACAGAATGTTGGGAAAGGACAAATAACAAATGCATTCAATAAACTCCAAATAAGTTTGACAAAGTAGTCTAGAACATTTGTTATGCTTGAGTGAAACTTACTTACTTTAAGGATTAGCCAGGTTGCCCGATTCTCAATGCTCCCTTACAGAACAATAAACATGTGCTTCTCCTGATAACATGTAATTCAAACTGTTACTGTCAGGTGGTGTAGCGACACAGAGTCAGCGTGTTTCAGCCTCACCTCTAAGTACCTAGCTGTATCTACATCTATCTTAAACTTCCATCCCACTTAGAGAGGGTTACCTAACCTGCACAAGTAGTGCAAACTTAAACTTTCCAGCCAGGTTTCAACGAGGGGATGGCATTGTTTCCCAAACAAATTTTGAACGCTGCTAAACAACGTTCCTGACGCTCGAATGTTTTCCACAAAGCAGTCCCTCGCTCCTATACCGGATGCAGCATACTTTGTTAGGATGTCTTCTCACGGGGCTCTTTGTACTATTGTGTGGTAGCATAACAAATGGTGGCTGGCTGTGATTGCACTAGCAAGTCTCCAAGATACAAAACACAAACCATCTGTCACGCAGGGTGACTCACTCACTCACTCACTCACTCACTACGTCCGAGTCAGTCAGTCAATCAGTCCCTCACCCTCTCACTCACTCACCAACACAGTTTGCTGCATTGCGTTTACGTACAGGTATAGCCATCCCGTCCTTTGGGGAGGAAATGTAGATGTCTTTTTAGCCGGTAATAACTTCTCTCTGAATGAATTAGCTTGGCATTAACAATGGATTTGTGTAAAAGAAAAAGGGGAGTTCAACACAATTAAGTTGAACTTAGTCAGTGCATATATTATTCATTGACTTTTATGTAAAGCATCTTCAGCACAGTATTACAGTAACTTGCTCATGGTATGGCAAAGGATGCTCTCTCAAAAATGGAATGAAAAGTCTGTTACAGTAAAAAGCTGCACTTTGTTACATGTAAGTCGATGTGTGCCTACAAAGGCCCATGCCGTAAGCCAAACTCTGATTGCCCATATACTGTCCTTGCCACTTGCACAAGTCGATGGGCTTCATAAAAACCCAATAAAACTGCATTGTTAATCCTGCAATATATTATGACTGTTCTATAAAATACATACTTTTATGAAATATAATAATAATAATAATAATAATAATAATAATAATACAAAATTGTCCACAAATGGACATTTTCCTCCAGCTTTACCTGTT
Organism: Galaxias rostratus; assembly: GCA_036024795.1. Taxonomy (NCBI): domain Eukaryota; kingdom Metazoa; phylum Chordata; class Actinopteri; order Galaxiiformes; family Galaxiidae; genus Galaxias; species Galaxias rostratus. The sequence continues at coordinate 50,250 of JAVQJS010030624.1, forward strand.
GGTTAGATCACATCACAGTGAGTCACAAAAAAGTACAAAAATAACATGCACAGTCCAGACAGCAATGACATACATTACTCCAGTGAGAGTGGTGTTTCATTAATTGACCAAACCATATCTGTTATTGTTGACTGTACTGTGCATGTTTTGTTATTTATTTTTGAGAGTGAGAATATGGAGGACAACGTGTCTCCTGGAAAGCAAGTCCTCGAGCAGGTGCCATTGTTATTGTCGTGCTCCTGGAAGGGAATGTCAGAGCTAGCAGACACACAATGTTATCATCCTAAACATTACTGTCCATCATTTTGGAATATGTATCGGAAGATCCCCAGAAAGACTCTGTGCTGAAGGGCTCTGCAAATAGGGCTCCGAAATAACAATAAAAAAGAGTTCTGGCAACAGGAAAACTAAATTCACTAACGAAATCCACAAAATGAAACTACTTTGGCAGGGGAGGTACCCAAATTGTGATAATAAAGGTTCACAAAAGTTCATATTTTAGGTCCAAATGTGTATTTTGTTTCAGTAAAGTCCAGAGGTTTGTCACCTACATTCACATATTTATGGTTCAGCTTTAGGGGTTAGCAATGGGGCTTTAACAATGTAGCAAAACAATGCGAATGTTTATTCATTGTGCAAAACAGGTTTTTATTGGCTCTATGCTGTTGATTGTTTTGACAGCTTGTTTGGTGCGCTTTGTTTTTCTGTTTGATTGGTACCTTGATGATCCCACTGATCTCGAAAAAATTAACAAGAATCTAATCTGTTTTTTTTTTGCCAGTGATAAATAAACGACGCCAGACCCCTTGGTGTTTGAACAAACAGTGAAACTGTGTAACAATTGTACTTATAAGACCGGGCCTTTTTTGTAGAACTAATTTGGTTGTCTGTATGTGTGTTTTAACTGTACTTTGGTGTGCATATTAGAGAGTGAGTGGGATGGTGTATGCATGTGATGGAGTCTGCACAATGAAGCCGTGTGAGGACGACCCTGTGTTCTGGGACACAAGTTCACACATGGTCCCTCCCTGCTGCCAACCACAACAATGAAGGAAGGATGACTCTGGAAGAGGGATTTGCATCGTGCACCATACAAGTGCCTGGCTTTCTGCCTCGGCGGCTCACAGCAGACTTTTGATTCTGGGAAAGAAGAGGAAGAGCATTAGGCCTCGGGTCACAGGGACGTGTAGTCTTTAGATCTATGGGAGGGACAGGGATGAAGAAAGTCTAGTGGTCATCCTTACAGGGTCCATGTAGGGGAGACACGGCAGGAGAGAGGGTCAGCCTGACCTGGACTGCAAACAGCTCTACAGTCCCCGTCTTATCATGGTGTGGTTATAACGCGGAGCTTTGCACCTTTGCGCCAAAAGAAAAAGCTGATGCACAATTGTTTTCCCCGTGTACATACACAAGAACTACACGTTTCTTAATTCTCTATCTCGACTCATACTGGGAACTTAAATAAGATTGGATTCCGGACACAATCAAATCGGATAAATATTAGTTGTATTTCATATGCAGAGGCAATTCAATATGCTATGCACAAGGCAAGCAGAAACATACAAGGATGAAAATAAAAGACCATAAAAAAAACAGGAAGTAAAATAATAAGAGAAAATAAAATTGCTAAGAATTTGCTCAGTTTCGAAATTGCAAAGTAAACCCTGTTATATTACAGATATGATCTAAACATCCACCACCAAACTTTCCATTTAAGCATCATGCCAATAATGATAAGGTACAGTTATCTTTGTTTGCAGAAGAACAACTATAATAAAAAAGAATAGCTATTTTTGTTTTTCAAACTTTCACACAATTATCTCTAAAATAATTATGTTGCACCTCATATGAGGATTTATGTTTATACTAGGAATGTACTGTAATTCTGTGTCATTTTAAGGTAAATCATAGTTCTGCATTTATGAGTACTTTGACATCTAAACTTTGGTCTGGATTTGCAGCAAGGTAATGTGAGATAATAATTATAATCTACCTATTAAATGTGATTGTGGCCTGTTATAGATACTACTGCTAGTAATATGTATGTGTTAAGTCTGAGTTTAAAGATTGAATCCTTTGCAGTAGCTCACTAATGTGGTATGAGCACCATGCACCTGTTTGGTTGCAAGAGTTTTCCAACTGTCGTCTGATAAAAGGTATGAGGGGAACTTTCCAAGTTTGGGCAATTAATTGGTTCTCTATAGAGCATATAGTGCCATCACTTTATGGAAAGTGTTAGATTACAGTGATTTAGCAAATGTCTTTGAAATAACAGTGTTTCTCTGCTGAATGTTTAGTGCCGTCTTTTTATTGAAGGTGTTTGATCATAATAGCTTAAGGAATATCTGATAAATAACAGTATATCTTGTAATGGTCAGACATTGTAATGATTGATTTTTCACTGTATTTGTATTCGGAGATTTTGCTTTAGTTTAATGGATTTTTTTTGCTGCCAGTCATTTGACCCTTTTGAATTTGTTTGCAGTGCAGTTGTAGAATAACTCTAATGCCAACTTTTTGTGGCAACCACCATGACGGTGGTTAAGAACTTTTGTTTCCAGTTTTGGCCACGAGCTACCTGTTGCTTCGTTAAGCCTCTACCTAACAACCTTTGGCTGCTAGCACAACAGAGGTTAATTCTCTTCTCCCAGTATTCATCTCTCATTCTACACTTTGTACCACACAATTGTCTACTCTGCCAAAAAGTAATTGATTTTGTTAAATAATTCAGCAACTAGTTATGAAACACATTTATCCTTATAGACTCTAGAGAGATGAAGACAAGGGGAGGCTCGCTTACGAGGGGGAATGTGTAAACGCTCCTTGCGGCCTTCTGCAGCAGAAGAATAGTCTGGAATTGTGGTTCTCTTGGGGGTTCTCCTACTCCATCACACCTGCAGCGTCAGCGGCTCCAGCATCCCCCAGCCTATGACTGTGGCTGTCCTTTTCGCTATATCTTGAAAAGATAGCTTTGGAAAAACACGTTTGGTCTATTTTTTTTTTACCTACAGACCATTCACAACTCATGTTCCCTGATTTTACTGTTTGGGCTAAACCGTTAGGTGTTCTAATTTTAGACAAAGCACTTATAGTGCAACAATATGCATATAGGCCTACATACATAGGCGGCTTATGAAAACACAGCAAACCTGCTGGCACCGCTGCTTTTACTATCTGCGTTATACAACCACCTTGGATAAAAAATAAGAATGCTAAGATCAACGTGTTCTTAGCTGACAGAGGATTACGAACACAAAGGCAGCCTCCGTGTCTGCCAAGGGATTGCTGTAAAACGAGAAGTTCGGCATGGAAAATGCTTCTAAACTCAAATAAGAAAGACAAATATTTATGGGGTATGAGTGCGATGCCTGCAGGGGAAGGTGTTTGAAGCTCTGGGAGTAAAGGCGTAGGAAGGCGGTTTTGACAGGCACCTTAAACATGTCATTAATCCTGTTATCTTTATCCTCTGTGTTACCATCATTTACATTTTTTTGCAAGACTGTCGTGTGTCGGGCTGGTTACCAGCAATTTTAATTTACCCGATCCCTTGTTCCCGAGAGAGCTGGTGTTGTCCACTGACGGTGACAGTGCCATACAGGCACTTCTAATCCCACTGCCTCTAATCCATTGGCCGGGATCTGCCGACCCGAACTGTCAAGTGTCACAGTGACACCAATATGAAGGGTCACTGCGACCAGGACTTAGAAAGCACGAGTCGTCTGCCAGCGGGAGATGGAATGGACTGCAAGAAGCGGTCAGGGCCAAGAGGTGGTCGGAGCGCCGCACAGCAGGGAGGAGGAGCGGCGTGGGCGTTGTGTGTCTCCTGTCAAAAGGAATCAGACTGAGGGGAGCCAATGGAGGAACAGGAAGACGGAGATGATTTCTCTCCATCCGATCCACAGAGGATCTAAAAATCTCATTCCATTACTTTGATAGCCGGAAGGAGTTTGCATGGTCATTGAGAAGCACACAAGTGCCACGCACAGGGGTCCAAGGAAAATGGTTGGTCAGGGCAACGAGCGACGCAGAGGCCCTTGAGCCGTGATGAAGCCTAACCACTCGGGCACCACAGACCGCTTCCTGACCTGAGGCAACGCTAGGTCCTCTGCCCTTGATAAGCTCCCAGTCCCGCCTCATTGCCATTGAGTCCGCAGTTGGCGCCGGGAATGCCGCCCTTGACGCGAGCTTGATTGCCAGAGCAGTGGTAACACTCCAGACCCAAGAGATTTTGGAAGGATGGTGTGAGAGACCTCCTAAAAGCACACTTTTTTCATCGCTGTTGAGGTTGGAGGGGTTTTATTAGAAACATATATTTTGTGGGGGCAGCAATGTGGCTGTTCGACGGCATCTCCGCCAGTTCTCCTAAAAGCCCAGAGAGCATAATGGGTTTGTTTTCAAAATGGAGTGTACAGTTTGTTGTCATATGGTTTAACAGACCGGCTCTTCTTTGGACATCAGCGCTGATGGGCAACACATTTTGTTCATTTGAAGCGTTTCTCTCAACTGGGCTTCTTTATTTTCCTTAAGAGACAATGAGTTGGCCGGATGCTTACGTTCCATTGCCCTCACTCAGCACTTAAGAGTTTATACGTTTTTTTCAATGGTTCTGCAATATTTACTAGAGGCTTCTTAGAAAAACTATTTTAATAGCTAAGGTTAAGCATGGACTTGTGTGCACAAACATGTGTATGCATACATAGGCACACAAACACATCTAGCACACAAAAGTCTGAACAACACCGCACATTAGTCAGTGAGAATGCCTTTGAGGCACTGTAGCCACACGAAATTATCACAGACATGATAGATATTTTAAGATAAAACGACCACACACTGTCTCTCGTACGATCAATATTACAGCCCACTGCCATGCTATAGCCAGGAACAACTGTCTGTCTCCTCTTCATGGACAGTAGTGATACAAGGAAGCACCTTTGTCAGACTCTCTGCTTCTCTTGGCTTTATCTTTCTGGTGTTTGTCCAGATCTATCCAGGAGGCCAATTGAGAGTGTTATAATTGCTGTAATAGTTTCAATCAGGCGCTAAGCGAACCCCCCCCCCCCCCTTAACCTCACCCATCTCGGAAATAAGCTGCCTTGTCTTTCAAAGCTTTTTGAGGGAAATATAGACACCAGACAAAGGTGGCTGACTCACCGCCGGTGTGTGAAAAGAAAGGAGCCTTGCAGTCAGTACAAGTACTGTGGCAGACTCCACCACATTTACACTGCACTTCTCAAGGCCCTCATTGCACCAAGTGTTCTCTCTCTCTCTCTCTCTCTCTCTCTCTCTCTCTCTCTCTCTCTCTCTCTCTCTCTCTCTTTCGCTCTCTCGCTCTCTTTTGTTCTCTCTCTCTCTCTTTCTCTCTATCTCTCTCGCTCGCTCTACCTCTCTCAAGCGCCTAAAGGCTCTCGCCTCTTAAAGTGGCATTCAAAAAACAAATCTCAAATCAATCGAATCCAACGAGACGGTTTGTACTTGTGTTAATGGCTTGCCCAGCTGCGTTGCCCCTACCATGTGATCATTGATTAACTCCATTGATTCTGCGTGGGGGGGGTCTCAAATATAGGTGCTTAAGTACAATGCTGTCGTTTCCTGACTCCTTCCAACAGTAAAACCCACTGACAGATAAAGAAACGCAGTGGTCACTTTTTCTGTTTTCAATCAATCATGCATGCATTACACCATAACCCCCCCCCCCCCCCTCCCCTTCTTGTTAACAGTGGAAGGAGTTGATACGTACGGAAGCAAGGTGTTGATGGAATGCAATGTTTTTTGTTGACAGGCCGTGTTGTAGTGTAACTTCCCTGTGAGGGGCAGGAGCCATCATGCCATTTGGCTGTTTGACTCTCAGGGAGAAGAAGGACTATAACAATCCCTCAGAGGTCACTGATAAATATGACCTCGGACAGATGGTCAAGTCGTGAGTAGGCCATTTAGCAGCATTCTGGAGTATGAGTGACTCTCGTTGATTGGCTGGATAAATGCGACGTTGAATTGTTCGTTTGTTTTGGTCAGGGAGGCGTTCTGTGAAATATTCCGGGCAAAGGACAAGAACACGCTGAAGATGTTCACCTGTAAAAAGTTCCTCAAGAAGGATGGGAGGAAAGTGAGGAAAGCCGCCAAGAATGAGATCCTGATCTTGAAGATGTAAGTGGATTCTGCCAGCGCATTGAGCACACCTTTAATGGCTGTACAGTGAAAAGCAAGTCTAAGAGAACTCCACATTTTAACGCAACAGTTGTAATACATTTCTAAATGATTACCTAACTAGAAAAGATTAGTATATTTGGGCACATTGTTATTTGTATTGCCATTATGGAAGCCAAGCTTTTGTCCCCACAATTGCATTTATGGAAATTTTAATTGTATAATAGAGGGATAATGATACATTTTGTGTGGTGCTATAGAAATGTAGTGTTCCAGTGTTTCGTCATGCACGAACATTGATTATATTTTAAAACACACGTCAGGCAAATTCAAATATGTTCTATTTGAAACACTTTTCGACATTTAGAAATATGTTGATTGAAAAGCCCAATAAATCATTAGTCATGGCATCTTCATTAAAGACAAGCCAAAAGCAAAGTACTCTTCTTGTTATCATGCTAATGTGTATGTTTATTATTAACTAAATGGGTTCATGCTCATGTAACCTGGGGGACATTTAGTATATTTTGGTCTTCTTCATAAAAACCCAAATTGTTTTTAAAGGAATAAACATTTCGCATTGTCATATTTATCTTTTTGGCTGCTGTTGCAGGTCTAATGATGGAACACTGTTTCTTCTTAGAAAATATTTGAACATTTAAGAGCTATTTTTCAATGGTGTTGTGTTTGCAGCTAACCTTTTTTTCTATCCTGACTCCCAACCTCTCTCTTCTCTCTCTATCTCGCTCTCTGTCTTCCTCTCTACCTCTCTCGTTTTTTGTTTTTTTCAAAGGGTGAAACATCATAACATCCTCCAGCTGGTTGATGTCTTTGAAACAAAGAAGGAGTACTTCCTCTTCATGGAGCTGTGAGTGTATTGAAAGGAAGGAGCGGAGGGGAGAGAGGGTTACTGGGGCTCATCTTGTCTCAGTGCGGCAACATTACCATACCGGTTTTAGGCACAGCATGTTGATATATTCTACCTTTCCCCAGCCTCTGTTAAATATACTTGTTCTTCATTCGTGTCGATTCTTCGTGCACTGAAGCCTTTGGTTTTGTCTTTCTTTAGAGCAACAGGCAGGGAGGTCTTTGACTGGATCTTAGATCAAGGCTACTACTCGGAGAAAGACACCAGCAAAGTTGTGAGGCAGGTGCTGGAAGCTGTGGCCTACCTGCACACCCTGAAAATAGTTCACAGGAACCTCAAGGTACACTGTAGCATTACGGTGACTTAGCTCTGCACTGTTTCCATCTAGTGGTTAAGTTGCATTAGTCCACTGCCATCGATTAACATTGATTTCTGTTTCTTCATTCAGCTGGAGAATCTGGTGTACTTCAATCGCTTGAAGCACTCCAAAATAGTTATCAGTGACTTTCACTTGGCCAAACTGGAGAACGGGCTCATCAAGGATCCATGTGGAACGCCCGAGTACCTTGGTAAGTGCTGGGATACAGGCTTTTGCTTTTGCTGTCATCCATTTTAGATCCCGCTAACACCCTTTTTTTTTGTCCAGCTCCCGAGGTTGTCGGTAGGCAGAGATATGGTAGACCTGTGGACTGCTGGGCTATCGGTGTCATCATGTATATACTGTATGTACACATTTGAATTGTGCTACACATGCTTACTTATTAACCATAATCTTTACTTTTTGATGTTTGCTTAAGTTGTTAGCTTCATTTGGGATTTTGGTCCGTGTGCTCTTCTATCACAGCTTGTCTGGGAACCCTCCATTTTACGATGAAAGTGACGAAGACGACTATGACAACCATGACAAAAATCTTTTTCTGAAGATTCTGTCTGGAGACTATGAGTTTGATTCACCATACTGGGATGACATCTCAGACTCCGGTATGTAGTGTCGATCAAGGGGAGTCAGACGCTGTAAAATACACAGTGCATCCAACTTATTGGCCCTGATAATTCTACTCACGTGTGCATACAGTTGTATCACGGCAAGGCATCAGAATATTGTTTTTCTTGTTGTATTACCCAGCCAAAAGCCTGGTGGCCTCTTTGATGGACGTGGACCAAGATCAGCGTCTGACTGCACAGGAGGCCATAAGCCACGAATGGTAAAGACATGTTCTAATGGCTCACACAAACCTAAATGGATGACCCACCACCACCATCAGGAGCATTCCCAAAGCAGTCATCTGGCTGAATTTTTTTATTTGTTCTGTTTGTCTTGAATTGTTTATTTTATCTTTGCCTCAGGATTTCTGGGAATGCAGCATCAGACAAGAACATTAAGGATGGAGTGTGTGCACAAATAGAGAAGAACTTTGCCAAAGCCAAGTGGAAGGTATCCCTTTTTTGCCATTCAATAGTCCTTGTGGTTAAGTGTTCTTTAATACAGTCATTGAACTGTGGTATGTCTGACGGCCATATCGTTGTCTACATATACCATCACAGAAAGCTGTGAGGGTCACCACTCTCATGAAGAGGCTTCGGGCCCCTGAGGCGACAGACTCGGGGGCCTCAAGTCCTGCCGCAGGGGCCTCTGCTGCTGTGACACCCTGCAGCACACCTGCTCCACCACCAGCTAGCGGCGAGGGTAATCCTGCTAGCGCTGAGGTTTCTGTCAATGCTCTCAGCACAGCCACTGTCCCACCTGAGCCAACCCGAGCCAGCCCGGCCGCTCCGCAGCAGGCAGAGCTACCTGACCAGTGTAACGGGGAGGCCCCAGCACCGATCCAGCTCTCCCCACAGCCACTGGAAGACCAACACGGCTAAACGGGGGAAGGCCAAGCGTATAAAGCCGTACACATACACACCAGACCACAACCTGTTCATGTGGTGCCAGCGTAACGACACAGTGTACATAGTCTGTTAACCATCCTGCTTTTTGCAGCATTCCAGCGTATTTTCTAACAATATCTGTAAGTATCCTCCATTCTTGTGAATTGGCTTTCCAAGATAAGAGGTGTTTTGACTGTCTATATCGTTTCAAGAAGAAAAAAAAAAAGTTTTCTTTATTTGCAAAACTTAAGGTGAGTCTATAGCTTGACATAAAGAACGTCACCTATGTACTACACAGTCAGAGAGTTGTTATTTAAATTACCTTCTCTTTGTTGAAATAACAGTTATTCAATCTAGTAAAAATAGTTTCACTATGTTACTTAAGTGTAAATGTTTTCATAATCTCTTTTTGGACAGCAGGAGACACATGTAAGATGATAAAGTCATCACTCACTGTTTGTTTGCTGTTCTATTGTATTATGCATTGTAGATGCTGTCCTGTTGCTTGTATTCGGCCATTATAGAAACCCAGAGGGGTTAAATACGTGTTAATTATCATATTGTCTAGTTTGTGTTTAAGACTAGATTTACATTTTACGTTGTATTTTCTGTGTAATTCTTAGCATCTTTTAGCTGAGCTAAAAGATTTTCAAAATGCTTTTAAATCAATGAACTGAGCAATATTCATATTGCTATATCAGACTGTGATACCTTTTTGCATTACCCTATGACTGATACAGTTGATTTTTCATTTGTTTGTCCATGCAGGTTACTTCATATGGCTAAATTCTTTAAAATTGTAGATTAACACATGCCATTGGTACATAGAAATATATAATTGAATATACTTAAATATAATTAAGTAATATCACATTATTATATTATTAACATGTTGCTTTCAAATGTAACTATATTCTAAACTTTTTTATCATCACTTGATATTTGTCCTAATTTTGTCCAATCCCTTTATCACTTTAACTTGTGTAAATAAAGTTGTGAAAATAAGAAACATATTTTCTTAATTATGTTGATGAATA
>JAVQJS010030631.1:0-13449 GCA_036024795.1 Galaxias rostratus
CACACACACACACACACACACACATTCACACACACACACTCACACACACACACACACACACACACACACATACACACACATACACACACACACACACACGAAGTCAGACCAAAGTATACAACTTCAAGGTATAATCATGCCTTTATAGCAACAAACATGGTAATTTCAACCTTTTTTACATTATTTTACATACACACACAATGTGATAGGATTTGAAGATGAACACAATCTAAGAGAAAAACGCTCCTACCTTTTTGCTGCACTTGGTTGTCATCCTGGAGCAGCACTTTCTGTGGCAGGCGTAGCGGCACACTACAGAGAGACAGAGACAAACAGCCAGTCAAACCGGCCCTAAACCTTCCTACAACTCCCAGTGTCCAGAGAGACAACGACCATAGAGCACGGCGGCTGGGGTTCTCTGGATCACAGACAGGCTGGCTGGGGCCACATCCCGTGTAGGCAGGGCCGGCGGTAACCACATCAAAGGCAGATTTAGGAGAGGGGCTCGGGAATAACCCGATTACCGGAACACTCAGAAGACAGTGTGTGCATGCGTGTGTGTGTGTGTGTTTGTGTGCAATACTGAGAGAAAGAGTGTGTGCCTCGTGGCAGAGGTTCGGTAAATGGAGAAGCAGGTGTGCGGATGAGGAATGACAAGCAGTGGTGGTGTAAGTGGTTGGGTATAAATGGTAAATAGACTGAATGTATATATTGGAATGGGACAGAGCGCTTTGCAATGTTGCCTCTCATTCAGCCATTCACTCACACACTCACACGGTGGCAGAGCTGCTGTGCCAGGTGCCTCATGTCTCAAATTCAAGGTTCAGTTTCTTGCTCAAGGACACTTCAACACATGGACCGGATAATACATGAGATAGTGATCATTAGAACGCTCTAGCAGTGTGTGTGTGTGTGTGTGTGTGTGAGATTGTGTGGTATTGTGTGTTTGAGCATGTGTGCGAGCATGAGCGCTCACGTTTGCAGACACAGGCGCGGTCCATCATCCAGATGAGCGAGGAGCAGTATTCACAGTAGGTGGGGATGCTGTACTGGGTGGACTTGAAAATGTGGCCGTTGTGCTCTTCTACCTGCAGGTGGCGACAGAGACACACTTCAGAGGGGCTGACATACACGTGGGGACGGGGGACAGACGGTGCAGGGAACAGTGAAGACCAACGCTGGAGTAAGAGAGACGTGGCACTCGTTTAACTCACAATGTCTGTTTCCTTTTTCCTCCTCTTCTTGCGCTCGGGTTTGGGAGCCTGAGAGGAAGAAGAACAGGTTTACATGGACATATCTGCTAAAGACCTTCATTTCAGACAAATCTAAATATGCCATCCAGCCCCCCCCCCCCTTATCTATATCTAGTATTACAAATGTATCCCATACCACACATGCACCATTCCTCATCTATCCAGACATCACTCAATGCACCCTACACCTTCACTTCTAGTTCTCAAAGAGCCTCTCCCCCTCTAGCAGTCCCCCCCCCCCCCACACACACAACCACTAGGAGCCCCCACATTCACCTTGCCCATGGTGCCCTCCATTGGCTTGTACTCGGTCATGAACTCGTCCAGGAAGACCTTGAAGGTGTTGACCCACACCTTGACGGGCGACTCGCTCCAGTCCCTCTGCTCCTGGCGCATGCTCTTCTCCAGGATCTGCTCAAACAGGGCGTGCAGGTCCTTGTAGCGGATGCTCTTCCCGTCGTCCATCTGGAGACACCATTGAAAAGGCGGAGAGCCAAGAGGAGGGGACTGAATGGGTGTTTGCATATCATTTGGTTTGCAGGCCACTTGGTTTTCCTTTCAACAACAGTTGAGGTCATGTTGTTCATGGGACCTGGCCTGAACTCGTGTAGTGTAACAACAACGTGTTAGTGGGAGGGTTCCCTTGCTTTAGAACGTGAGGGGAGGCGTTACACAGCAGCACTCACAGCCAGGGCGGTGGAATAGGAGTTGAAGATGTTGAGGCGGAACTCCTTGAGAGCCTTCTTGAAGACCACGTCCACCATGGTGTCCTTCTTCCCGTCCTCGGAGTCCAGCTCGCCGATCTGGGCCACACACGCAGACGTGTTAGAACCACTGCTTAACACACACCAGTCACACTTACATTCTATTCTGGGATGTCATGTTGACTTCAACAAGACAGGGTATCTTCTCCAACAGAGAGTCAGTTCAGGGGCTACGGTTTGTTCCAGTGTGTAGTTTGTTAGATTTTTATACATGTTCAATGCAAACAGTAGACATTGGTAAATTAAGTGGTATGATTTTCCATGATAAGGAAGTATGTTGACTGTTTGTTGGTGTGTGCATGCATGTAGATAGAAAGGTCTCCCCTTCCACCTTCCTCATGAGGAAGTATGTTAAGTGAATGAATGTGTGTGTGTGTGTGTGTGTGTGTGTGTGTGTGTGTGTGTGTGTGAGGGTGAACGCATGTGTGTTGGATAGAAAGAGTTCCCCTCCCACCTTCATGATGAGGAAGTATGTGTGTGATTGCTTTAGCGTATGAGTGTGTGTTGGACAGAAAGGGTTCCCCTCTCCACGAGGAAGTATAAGTAGAAGTAATAGTGTGTGTGTGTGTGTGTGTGTGTGTGTGTGTGTATGTGTGGAAAGCCCTCCACCTTCTTCATGAGGAAGTCGTTCATGCTGCGGTAGTCATGGGCTGAGGTCAGGATGTGCAGTGCGTCGTTCTGCCACTGGGCGGGCTCCAGCGCCACGCTGCTGATCTTCACGCTGCGCCGCCGCCTCATCTTGGGAGAGGGCTCCTTGTTCTCCTTGCTCTCCCGGCCCTGCCCTGCCGCACCACCCGCCAGCTCAGGGCTGCGGGGAGGAGACAGTCCGTCTGGGCGGGGGGGGGGCAGAGGGAGGGAGGGAGAGAGATGAGGAAGGAATCCACAGTCCATCGAAGCTGTGAATCCCCTATCTGTTTACCTGTTTTACACTTTGCAGTTTATCTCTATATGGATCTATACTGTTGACAGGTATGTAACCAAACAGTAGCTTTAGCGGTGTGCTGTATCGAGCAGAATTCCATGGAGAGTACTTATACCTCCTTAATAGCCTCTATAAGGTATGTAATATGTAAACATACCACATGGTCACCTATAGGACAGGCATACGTTTCACTGTCTTTCTCCCCCCATGTGACCTATGTCTCACCAGGTGTCTTGTCTCCTGACACCGTCCTGCTGGCCTGCTTCTTATCGCCATGCTTGGACTTGCTCCAAAACCGCATCTTTCCTCTCATTCTACTGAAACAGACCCCGTTAGTCAATCAATGTCACTCACACTGGCAATAACAACAGCAGAAAGTATTAAATAGTGCTTGTTTTTGGCAGTCCAGGCCTATTAAATAACATTTGCATGTCTCAGTACTGTAAGTAAGAGTCCCTATGGGGCGAGGAAGAGAGGCTGTACCTTCCATCCTGGCTGGTCTTCCTGAGGGCCTCCACCTTGCCCAGGTCTCCTGAGGACATGGTCTTGTGGAGCTTCTTCTGGTCCTTATGGGACGGCTATGGCAGAGGAGAGCGAGGAGACATCTTCACTAAACCATACTCCAAAAAAGCTTTCGAAACCTTTAGCCAGTCGCGTCTGAACACGACACTTGAAAAAGGCTTTCATGTCACAGTCAATTAGTGACATCACCACATGGCTAACTCAATGGAACCTATCATGGAAAGATAAACCTGGTTTATTTCTATGAGTGAATGACTGTACATTCAGACCTGGAGCATGGTGGGGTCTATCTAGAGGAGGTCTGAGTGAGTGAAAGATCACGCTCTGGGTGACTTGTCTAGAAAGAACAAGTTGATTAGTGGATTTATCGCTAGTGGAAAAGGGTTAGCTGTTGTCGGCATGCGGGCACCATTCGTTATTAATGGGAATCTAATGTGATGTTAAGGCGGACTATATTTGCACTTTGTGGTCACTTCAGTGTGATGAGATATTGAACAACTGAGAGGAAAACGTGAAGAAGTGGCGACGATACTCTAGTAATGGCATGAGTTTCAAACCAATGCAGTCACAGATGGAGTATCTGTGATGTGCATGGCAACAGCCAAAAAGATCTTGCCAGGTTTAAGGCCTTTCCAGCATTCAGAGAAAAAGAGCGAAGAGTCAGGCAAAGACCACGAACGCAAAAAAAAAAAACACAACAGTTTTAACTCGTCCAGAGGCAAAACGGTTTCGCAGCGGTGGTTAGCGAGGTTAGAGGAGTCCAAAATGGCCGCCGTGCTTGGACCGCAGAAAAGGGAAAGAGAGATGTCAGGGTCCGGAGTGGACACGGCGGGCTGTGCAGGTGGGCCGCGCTACATTTACCATCTCAGAGTCACTATGACAGGCCTGCTGGGTGGGGGACAGGGAGGGGGGCAGCGTGCCAGACAGGGCGGGGGTGTAGAACACGTCCTCGTCGTCGTCCGATTGGCCGGCGCCGTCTGAGTTGCAGCGGGTCAGGAAGTCAGAGCGCGTCCGGGACATGCGTGCTTTCTTTTTAGGGACGGGCCTGCCCACCTGCTTCAATACACCAAGCCAACATCACTTGGCTGTGTGTGTGAGTGTGATTGTGTGTACTTGTGTTGCTGTGCTGGAATGGGACATGAATGCACATGTCTGCTCAGTTTGAGAAAGCAATATAATCACTGATGTGTAAATAGGCCTGTTAGAATTCTGTGGTTGCTAAAGTAAATATACAGTTGGCGTGTTTGAACATTATACGTATAAACCCACTGTCTATATAAACACACTGATCCTGTTTAAATACTGTGGTAGTTAATATAGGCACTCTGACTCTGTAAATAGGTCTGGGTAGTAAATATACTGTGATAGTTTATTTAGGCACTCTGACTCTGTAAATAGGTCTGGGTAGTAAATATACTGTGATAGTTCATTTAGGCACTCTGACTCTGTAAATAAGCCCGTGGCAGTAAATATACTGTGGTAGTAAATATTGGCACTCTGACTCTGTAAATAGCCTTCTTGATTACTGTGATAGTTGGATCTCAATCAGTGGGCACTGAGCAACATCCATCTAGATTTCAGTAATGATTCTGTGGGTGGACAAGTAGCTAGATCCAACATACGTGACAGCATAATCCTGGTTGAAGCACATACCAGAACATCAACTACATATCAGAAAATCAGACCACGGAAACACAAACCAAAGCATCTTTTATCTTCAGACATGTTTTGTGAAATAGTGTGTGTGTGTGTGTGTGTGTGTGTGTTTGCCTTACCTCTCTGCTTCTGAAGCCAGAGGACCTGCTACCAGAGGCTTCATCTGCGTGCGTCTCCAGAGAGCGCTCTTGGTTCACCAGGTCCTTATCCGACCTACAACACAACCAGGGTCCAACACGTTTACACACACAGCATGTGCATACCACATCTCAACATGCGCTCCTTCAAATGGGTACGACAAGCCTGAGTGTGACAGAATCACTATGAGGGTGCTCCTCACTTTGAGAAGGGCAGCTTGCGTCTTGGATGTGATGACACTGTGTGAGAGGGCTGCTCTGTCATGTTCACTGTGACAGAACCCGCTGCCGGGCTCTTCTTCTGGAACTTTGGTGGTTTGACCAGGACGGGGCTGGAGGGCTCCCCTGCCGACCTACCCACAACCCTCTCCGGCTGAGCGGGGAGACTGGCGGGAGAGGTGCCTTTGGGCTCCAATACGATCTGGATGTCCACCTCCGAGGAACAAACTCCAGCGTGCTCCGAGGAGTTCCCGTGGGTGGAGGAAGAGGGGAGCGAGGGGAGCTTCTGTGGCCCAGCCAAGTCTCTCTGAGGCTGGGCTGGCAGTCCTTTCTCCTCCACACCCTCTCTGGCAGAGTGGGCAGACGCCGACACAGTTACCCCTGGGTGGGGTGTTTTTTCCTGGGCACGTGATAGCTGTAGTTCCCCGTCCTCCAAAGGACTCTCCTTCTGCATGCTTATGACCACCACCACAGGCCTCCGTGAGGTGGACTCCCTCCTGTCCTTCAGGGGCTTGGTGGGGCTGTGGTGAAGGGGCTCCGCCATCGGGCTGACGCTCTGCTCCGGTGCAATGTAGAAGGTGGCTCGCGAAGCCTCCTCCTGAACAGGAGAGTCCCACGCTGGCTTCTCGTTGAAGTTTGCATCCCTGAGCCCCTCCGAGTGCAGCGGCAGAGGCCGGCAGGTTCCCAGCTCTGCTTTTTTGGGCTGTTCTAGGAGGTTGTGAAGCGCAGTGGGCTGGTCACCCATACAGTCGGGCTCTCCGGTCTCCATGCGCTCAGCGCTGCCCAGGTGGACGCTGCCGTGGCTGGCATCATGGGCGGACGGTGCTGGGTGCCGGGGGTCCGTTAAGGGGGAGGAGCGGCTCTCAGGGGCCTGGTCCTCTGACAGAGGGCCACCCACACTGCTGCTCCGGCCTCTGAGGAGCTCCAGACAGAACTGGGCCTGTTCCAGTTCCCTTATCCGCCTGCTCT
Organism: Galaxias rostratus; assembly: GCA_036024795.1. Taxonomy (NCBI): domain Eukaryota; kingdom Metazoa; phylum Chordata; class Actinopteri; order Galaxiiformes; family Galaxiidae; genus Galaxias; species Galaxias rostratus. The sequence goes on from JAVQJS010030631.1 coordinate 6,443, forward strand.
CCCGTTTGGTCCTGCTCTTCTGGCTGGGCTCCTCGGAGCTTCTGCTTCTTTCCGAGTCTCCCTCCCGGTCTACCTCTCCTTCATGGAAGGACTCTGCCATTGAGTCTTCGACGAATTCTGTAGAGAATGGGTCTCCCATCTCTTGTTTTGGGGGGATCAGGTCCTGCAGCGTGCCTGTATCCTGGTCCATGATGCTCTCTGGTTCCTCCTCCATGGAATGTGTCTGTTCCCTTTCATGTAGGCGCCGCTCCATTAACTCTCTGAACCTGAGGACCCCAACAGTGGCCAGAAAATATTTAAAACTAGTTTTCTGAATAGTTATTAACAAATGCTTATTTAACAGTTTGACATCTCTGAAATTTGTCTTGACTGAATTAATTACAACATACTCCCACCCTATCCATCCAACCTTAATTGCATGCATTTGACTCAAGGCCGAATTTATTAAAGCCCATTTGGGCTAACTGGAATTATGCATGCATAGATTTCATCCTGTCAAATGACTCCAAGTACGCTTGCTTCTTGAATTTGAAATAAACGATTAGGTGCTAAACTATAACCACCAACCACCGCATACGTAGCAGAAAGCGCCGTAGGTTCACCTGAGACGCTCTAGGTAGCCCCGGCCCACTGCCTGCAGCTGAGTCACTGCACAGGCCATCCTGTGGTAGCGGGCTCTCTCCCTGTAGCCCCGCCAGGCCGCCTGAACCGCAATGGCTGCTTGAGCCCTGCGCTGGCAGCAGCTTCTCCAGCTCCTCTGGATAAGCAAGGCAGCGCCCCGCCACAGTAAGAACTGCCTGCGCTCCCTGTAGCCCCTCCATGCTGCCTGGAGGTAGACCGCTGCCCCCACCTGGACCAAAGGGTCGTCTGCAGACTTGGACTGTCTGAGCAGGCAGCCACGCCACCATTTCTGAGGCAGAAAGAAGAGAAAGAGGTTAGGTGAGCTATGAAAAAGAAATCATTTGCACATTTGCAGAATATTATAGCTATCTTACAATAATCCCTGTCATTTTGTGTGTGGCATATTGTCTCAATGTCCATACTAAAGATGATGCTATGAACAGTTCATTTATTTCATAATTGAAATACACACAATTTTAATTCCACATGTTGACACGCTTGCTACAAAAATGCCAAGGTGAATACATGTGCCTGGATCTGAAGTACATATATAACATCAAAATAATCAATCAAAGCGAAAAATAAACTGAAGGGACAGGAGATTGCAGAATACTGCCGTTGTTTCAGGTCATTTTTGATGTGTTAAAATATGATACTGATATTGAATATTTGACCCATTCAAACTAACAATTCCACAATGACTCTTCGAGTTGTTGAAACGTTATGTAAATGCAAACAAACAGTTTGTCTGTGTAATGAAACGGTCCTCCTCTCTACAGCAGACTTTAAACATTTTCACTTCACGCCTGTGCTTTGGCCCCCTGACAGCTTGTAGAATCCCCCTTTAAATGTTATGAGGGTTTTAGTGGGCCTGTCTTAGTGTTAGTTTGTGTTACAGGGTTCTGATATGACTAGCTTTGTTTTGGTTCAGTCTGGCAAAGACTTGGAGAGCCCTCCTCAAGATCCTGTCCAAGAAAAACAAAGGATCACCCCACTTTCTCTCCCTCTCTCGATCCCTCTGTCTTCACAAACAGAAACGTGGGGGTATCAGATATGAGGTACACATTCAAAGTCCAGCGCTTAATTTGGTCAGGATTACAGTATTCTAGCCCTGTGACTAGCTAACCGAATCTTTCCTTCCAGATTTAAAAAGCTTAGTGAGGGGGCTTAAGGGTCTTAAGCTGGAGAGGAGGCAGGGTTAATGACCTGGACACCTTGGATACGGTCTGTTCCTAGCACGTCCACCCTGTCCAGCCTCTCACCTGGATGACACAGGAGGCCTGTCTCATGTTGAGGAAGTGCTTTCTTGCCAACACGGCCCGGAAGCGTCTCTGCAGCGCCACGATTCGCCGGAACACTTCCCGGTGGAGGAGGGCCTGAAGGCGCTGCCGCTCCACCTCCCGAAGGAACACCTGCACCACAGGGAGGAGGAGCTTACTCTTTAGAGAAGCCCGCTACTGAACGTCAAAACACAGGAGAACTAAGGGACGTACCATTGTGTTGCCAACTTGGTAGCCAGCAGGAGGCAGGTGAATCTGCCGGAAGAACTCCCTGACCCCAGACTTGGTAGCACTGGTGCCTCGAGGTAAAAGAACTAGGAAGTGGCGCACAAAGTCCTGAAAAGAAGAGAGACCTGTCAGCAATGCAGTGTGGGTCATGACCCAGGAAGTTGAACTTTGCTCTATTTGACCTTTTTCATGGTTTTGAAAGGTTTAATAATTCCAATTATGTGACATTTATTTTTGTCATGAAACACAAACATAGTAAACCAAAATGGAATGCATCGTGTGAAAAATCTTATAACAAATCATAGTTTCGGAGGTGCTGTGACTGGCACAGAGCCACATTGAAAAACGTAGTAGAAGGGTCTTACCTGGAAGGTGTACTTGATGCTGTATCCTGATTGGCGAATACGAACAGTCTCCAGCATGCCTGTGTACCTTAGCTGTCTGAGCACGAGGCTGTCGTTGAAACGCAGGGGTAGCTGGGACACCACAAGAGACAGAAAAAACACAAGAGATCCTAACTGAAAATATGGACATACTGTATGTGTACGATGTTACAGCATATGGAGATTCATGTAGTGAGTGATGAGAAAGCCAGGTAAATTAGGCAAACTAATCAGAGCACTAACTCACCTTCTCAGCATTGGAGCGGATACACTTGACAAAGTAGGGCTCAGATTGACCAAGAGTCTCCATTAGCTTATTCAGAGACGCCTTAAAAAGAACAAAGACATTTCACTTATCATCTGTGAACAAACCATGTTGTTGTAATACACCAAACCAGTCTCTAGAGGGAGACACGGAGGCAGCACTGACCTGAAACTGGGCGCTGATGCTGGGCGGTTTCTTCTTCTTGTGCAGGTGGAGGAGGGATTTGGTGATGCGGTCATGGAGCGTCACACTGCTCAGGTACCTCAGGGACTTCACGTCCAACAAGTGCTGCAGAACAAGCCACATACTCACAGAGTCAACACTCTCTGGCGTCCACAGAGACGCTAGCAGAGATGAGAAATGTGCATGGCTCAGCATAAAGCTCAAGCCCTTTATTATAGTTTTTATATTGATCCATCCATAACTCAAAATTTGAGGGTATCTCTCTCTGTGTCATGAATATGTCTGGAGTGTGGACCTTACCTTAGGGAGAGTGGGCTTCGATTTGTAGTTTTTGTTCCTCCTAAATTAATGACATGGATTTTCAGTTAAAAAGATGCAGTGCTATACATTTTATAGCATGGCCACGCGATGATTGAAGCCATGATGTATTGCCGTTTCGATCACAGATTGCTGATACTGGTTGAATATACGATAAACAACCCTCTGAGCATCAAAGATGTGTGTGCAATACTTTTTGGTGTGTTTTGTTTTGTAAACATATGCTTTTGTGTGTATGGGCTAGTGTATCTAACTATCTATGGATCTAATCAGTGTGTGTGTCTGTGTGTGTGTGTGTGTGTGGAAGGGGGGGCACTCACATGAGGATGCCCTGAGCTCTCTCCAGGAGCTTGCTACTGGTGGAGTTGACAAAGATGCCCTCCTCCTCCACTGCCAAGCCCCCTGCAGAGGGGAGGCAGGCCTGGCGGGAGGTCCGCCCGTTACAACCCACGCCATAAACCTCCCCCCTGAGCAGGAGAGGAGGAGGGGAGGGACGAGAGAGACACGTTAGGACTAAAAACTCTCCCACAAACAAACACAACACCGCAGCAGAGGCTGCCCACGTACCGGCTGGAGCGGTCGTTGAGTGCGTTGGTGCCTTGGAGGTCTGAGAGCGGAGTGCGGGGATTCTTCCTGGTCAGATCTGTGCAGCACACAAACAGGAAGGAAGCAGTGGGAGCACCTCCAATGGCCTCTTCTTTCTCCTTACATGCAACAATCCCCACCATTGTGCTCCCCAAGGAACAGCCTAAAGAGTACACATGTCCTCTTTTCCCAGCTGGTGCCCTCCAAACATTGCTTTTTGAAGATCAGGAAGTATGTGTGTGTGTCTGTGTGTCTACGTGTATGTGAGTGTGGGTGTGTTTGTGTGGGAGAGGTAAGCTCCCGAGAGTGAGATATCAGTCTTTTTTCCCAAGGGAATAGCAGCCATAACTACATTCAATTATGAACATGAAGGGTTTGCCTCAGGAGGACATGTTCAGGAACAGCCGATGCATGTGCTCCACATCCAGACAGCCGCTGGATTTTAATGGGCCTTGGTACTTTCACTGTGAGCATGCACGTCTTAGGTTGGTTACAGATATCGGTAGGTTGGACGTTTGGGAAAAGACTGATTTCAGTCTGTCACTGTCAGCATGTATGCTACTACAGTAGGATCTAACACTGTCAGTGTGTGTGCTACTGCAGTAGGATCTAACAGTGTCAGTGTGTGTGTGCTACTGCAGTAGGATCTAACACTGTCAGTGTGTGTGTGCTACTGCAGTAGGTTCTAACACCGTCAGGGTGTGTGCTACTACTGCAGGTTCTAACACTGTCAGTGTGTGTGTGCTACTGCAGTAGGTTCTAACACTGTCAGCATGTATGCTACTGCAGTAAGTTCTAACACTGTCAGTGTGTGTGCTACTGCAGTAGGTTCTAACACCGTCAGTGTGTCTGCTGCTACTGTAGGTTCTAACACTGTCAGTGTGTGTGTGCTACTGCTGTAGGATCTAACACTGTCAGTGTGTGTGTGCTACTGCTGTGGTTTCTAACAATGCCAGTGTGTGTGCTACTGTTGTAGGTTCTAACAATGTCAGTGTGTGTGTGTGCTACTGTTGTAGGTTCTGTCTAACACTGTCAGTGTGTATGTGCTACTGCTGTAAGTTCTGTCGTGGATGTGAGCACCAAGAACAAAACAAACCCACTGTGCTTCCCACTTACTATCAGGGAGTCCACAAGTTGCGGTGAGCAATTGTTTGAGAGCTCATGCACACAGATGAACATAATCGCAAATACAAGTACATACATATGGCTCACAGAACTATCTTATTGGAAAATCTAAATGATAAAGACAAATATTTGAAGGTAGCCATAAGTATGTAAGGAGAGAGGACTTGAGGGGAGGGGAATGGAATCTTACTGTATTTCTCGTCCTTGCATCTTTGCAGGATCTCAAGGCTCCTCTGGTGCACAGGGTGGTGGAGGAAGCTGAAGCTGTCCACGGTCTTGAGGACAGGAGGAACGGCCGCATCATTACCTGAGACAGAATAACAACAGGGGAACGACTCACTTCAAGAGGAAAAACAGATGAACAGCTGACAGGGTTTGAGGTGACAAAACAAAAGACGTATAGAGGAAGTTGAGCGAGTTAATTACTGGTGCTACAATATCCTTCCATGTGTATTCGTGACAATTGCTGCCAAAACAGAACCTCCCAAAGAACACTACAATGCTGCTGAGTTGCTTTTTGTTTGGTTCCCAATGCATTTTTCAGCACCCTGGAATGACAGGCACTCTCTGAGGCCGTGAATAATGGAGGAATCCCGTGGCAGGGTCCCTGGCTAGAGTCTAAATGCTAAGAACATCGTAGAGACGCTTGTTTTGTGTCGAGGGACAGTCCCGCTTTCCCCAGCCTCGGTGTAAAACAACTGGAAGTCACTTCTATTCTGGACAGGCCCATGAGGGGGGTGTAACCTACAGTGTGATGCGCGGGAGGAAGGGGGCTGAAAGATGACGAGGCGCGTCAGGGAATGGCTGCCTGCCTGTGTGTGAGTGTGTGTTCAGAGGAATGGCTGCCTGCCTGTGTGTTCAGGGGAATGGCTGCCTGCCTGTGTGTGAGTGTGTGTTCAGAGGAATGGCTGCCTGCCTGTGTGTTCAGGGGAATGGCTGCCTGCCTGTGTGTGAGTGTGTGTTCAGGGGATTGGCTGCCTGCCTTTGTGTGTGTGTGTGTGTTCAGGGGAATGGCTGCCTGCCTGTGTGTGAGTGTGTGTTCAGAGGAATGGCTGCCTGCCTGTGTGTGTGTGTTCAGGGGAATGGCTGCCTGCCTGTGTGTGAGTGTGTGTTCAGGGGATTGGCTGCCTGCCTGTGTGTGACACGGTTCTTTATGTCAGAGCGCGCGCTCAGGCCTGGTCCGTGCGGACGCGATCAGACAGTGTGTTAGTTGTCTGTGTCTTCAGGTCGGCATGCTGGGCTCCTCACCGGTCTTCCTGTCGGTGTGCCGGCGGCCGGCCTCTCTGAAGGCCACCAGTGCCCTGAAGTAGGCCCGCAGCACGGCCCAGCGGAACGTGGCCACAGGGTCGATGCCCATCAGCCCACAGATGAAGGCGTTCTTGCTGCTCTTCAGCAGCGCCACGATGTCCGGACGCATGTGGTCCGTGTTCTTCTCCCGGAAGTCCTGAGAGCAGTGCATGCAGACACACAGTTACACACAATATTTTTGACGAATCACTGTGAAGATGTGACTCGATTCTAAAGATTCCTTAGTAGAGTGAGGTAGTACCACTCCTATCATAACACGATACGCTCATTGACATGCATTCCAAACCTTTTATTATACACAAGATGTCTTTAGTTTGAACATGGCGTTAATAATTCAAAACATGTTTTCGTGTCATCATCCCCCGTGGACACGCTCTGCAGGCTGCCTTTACGTGAAATGAGCCATGACAGCAAAACCACTGAGGTGGAATGTCAAGACCCCCCCCCACCCCCACCACCACCACACACACGTTAAGTGAGGACACAAGATGCATGTTAGCATCGTCCAATCAGAGCTACCTTGTCAAAGGCCTTTATCTCCACCACACTGCAGGCCGTGTGACACTTTCACTGTCTTTCATGTGTACACACACACAAACACCCACCCACCCTCCTACACACACACACACACACACACACACACACACACACACACACACACACACACACACACACACACACACACACACACACACACACACACACACACAC
>JAVQJS010030642.1:0-30812 GCA_036024795.1 Galaxias rostratus
TGCGTATGGATACATAACCGTAAGATGGCCACGCGCATATCTGTACTGTGTACCCTATATATGCCCTCGCAAGAGACATGGCTAGAGAGATGTACTGTGTGTGTAGAGAGAGAGACAGAGAGAGAGAGAGAGAGAGAGAGAGAGAGAGAAAGAGAGACAGAGAAAGAGAGTTGTAGGGATAAATACTTTCTGTATTTTGTGAGTGAAAAATACACTACATTTTGTATTTAATGTTTGACGTTATATTTAAAATAGATGCATTCATGGTGCATTTGTGAAAGCAGTAGTCAAACACTATGTTATTGTCCTACTGTGGAAAGAAATACAAAATCTACCAACAACTAAACTTTTCTGATCTCAGGCTCAAAATCCCAAATCTCTTGTGCACAAACAGTCAGCTGGTCAGTTACATCTACTAACACACGCACGCACTCACACCACACACACACACATACACACACACACACACACACACACAAACAAAGATGCATCAAAACAGGGACACACAAAAAATCAGGGACACAAAAAATAGAACGGGAATCTTTAATCATCGAGATATGTTAAAAGTGACATAGACCCCACCATAATTATTGATGTAAAGTTCAAGCTCTGAGAAAGCAAACAGCGGATTAATCCAATGTCTCCTTACCACAGTTGTCAATATACATGTTGTGGAGCCTGATCTTCGAGGCTCCGTTCCTGCAGAAGAGCTGCTGTGTGTGCAGGCCAGCCTCCCCTCTCTGCTGCCACAGCTGAATCCAGCGGATGTCACAGCCACAGTCAAACACCACCCCATCAAGTCTCCTGGAAACAACAAAAACAACCGCAGCCACAACATCAACAACGACGGTTCCCAATCAGCACAGATGCATAACTACAATGTAGTGGGTGGTTGAAATCAATCAAGGCGCCACCTCAAGTTGTGTGTGGGATGAACACCTTATTCAGTGAGTTGAGCAATGATTACTTCAAATGAATGAAGGTCAGTGGGAAACAGTTGATTGGGCTATCAATCTTGAGTCTTACTCACTTTTAGACAGATCTTCTTACTTTTATAAGTCCATGTCATTTTAAAGTTGATGTTGCATAAAGAAATGGCACGTTATTCAACATTCTGAAAGGTGAATGTATTTTGCATACAGCAATTTGGTGCTTTCAAGCGGGGCAGTTATGTTTTAGATGAATCTCCGTCCAAATGTCCTTGTAAAGGGTCAACGTGATATTGCTGGAATCATGAATAAAACATGGTATGGCAAATCTGAGGCATTGCATGAGGTAATTAGATCCGATTCTAGCAGGTGGACCAAGATCCCACACAGGTACTTACAAGATCTTATGGATAAAATCCATCTCTCTTTTGCATGGTACAATATCCAACTAAGGTTATAATATGCTTCATGCAAAACAAGTCAACTATAAAAGGCCTCTTGTTTTCATGAAATTCGAAATAAAGCGTTCTGCATGGATAAAACCACTATTTATAGTTCCACTAAGTCTTTTGACACAGAAGGCAGTCTTAACGAGGCAGACATACAGATTTAATACAAAGCTGCTGAAATCTCCCTACTAAAGGTTTTTATTAGAAAGTCCACATTGCATGAGGAGTGGGAACCACAAAAGCCAGCGAAAAAGGTTTCCCCCTCCAGAGAATTACCATGATACATAGACCAGAGCTTTTGTATGATGTCTTGATATATTTCCCAAAGACAATCATACATTGCATTTAGAAAAGTATGCTTAGGTAAGATATTAACAAGTTGTTTTAATTTCTATCTAAGACTGAATATGCCTACTCTATATTTTATCCAGTACATTATTTTCATGGTTATAGTGTACGTTTGACTTTGAATAGACGTTAAAAAATGTAAATGCAAACGTAACATTAAACATGACAGATATCAACTATTGACATCTCTCCTGTTGGTCCTTTGAAAAATAATAACAGACAACAAAAGCAAAAGATGATGCGACTACAAATATATCAAAACAAATATCACAAGGCTTTTTCATTGCAGTTGGCTAGGAATCCACCACACCTCAAGAATGCTAATGAATAAACACCAGAGGCTTTTTGGCTGTGAAATCTACGCAAAGGTACCTAATCAGAGCCAAAATGGATTCTGCACAACAATAGCATAAAGTAGACTTCTATATTGTTCCACCCACTGCTTTGATCTCAACTTGAATACTGGCTTCCTTGCACATAAGCCCCGCTCGGAATTATAAAATAGCATTAGGCCATTTTAACCCGTTCTAATTTCCAGATCCTCCTATTTTCATCATCTTTACTGTACCTTTCCTGTCTGTGTACATCTCTTTCTGCAGCAACACAGGAGGATGTTTCATTACTTGCACCTTGTTCCAGGTACTCTGCTTGTGGGTATGTCAATGTCACTTTTATTGGGTCCAGATACCTGGTGGTTTGTGAGTGGATGTGGAGGCCATACATTTAAGGTGCTGGAGAGATAATGCAGCTGTCACTGAATCCCCTTGGCTCTCAGACACCAGAGATTGCCACATTGTGCTTTGGTAACTTTTATCCTTCAAGGTTTTATGTGCTGACTATATATGAACTCTTCACATTTATTTTACACAGACACTCACTGTGACAAGTTTAACTTTGGATCTCAAGCTAGATGTGTATCAGGGGGAAGTTTGACTGACTATAATTTTCGTGTCATATTTTTCTCTAGCTCCTTCTCTCCTTTGCCAATTCCTCTTTACTAGAGGGAATCCTAGGCTAGGAAGTCAAGGAATACCTGGTTACGCTTCCAGTTGCTCTCAGTCCATTTAACTTTCTTGAATGTCTGTAGCATAGTATAGCCTGGCAGACATGCAGTATTCGGCTCATGAAAAATAACAAATACTTACAATGCGTAATTTGGCAAGATAAAACGTTTTGGGGAACATATTCAAATGACTGTGTTTTATGGGCTGTACGAAAGTTATTATTTAGCAATGATTATTCTCATGGTTTAGACATTTCAAAATACACAGGCTATTACAATGTTTTAATATCCCCTATGCCAGATTCCAAGATGAGCAAATAGACATTATTTTAGAATGGATATGGGTTGAGAGTAGATGTGTCATTGGGGTATTCAAGTGGGGACCCTTCATTTCAGATGTTTTGTTAATGAGAGCCCACAGCACCTTCAGAGGGCTTAACGGTGAGCAACAGCGTCTCAAAGCTGCAAGGAAAGTTACAACCAGAGAAGAGGATAATCTTTCTCTACTCTGTTCCTGCAGGCTTGATAAATGACGATCGGCACGAAAGACTCACCTTTTATACCTTTGTTCTGAGATTTCCTGGTTTTTCAACATTATGTTCTTTTCATTTGCGCCCATATGGGGTCCTTTCTTGTCAGACAGCCACCGGCTGCTTTTTTCTGCTACATCTGATATAGCTTTTACGGTGTGGCGCAAATCTTTGCCGCAGATCCCTTATTCCTTAAGTAGTTTGATTTTTGATATCGCCACAAATCCAGCAAAAAATTTGCTGTGTGTTGGACCAGAGTAATAAGTCTAGTCTTAAGTTGGTTGTTGCAATCTTCGATGGGACTCACAGTTGTTGGCTATGATCAGCAAGCATTTTTTAATCACATGCGCTACTCAGCTGCCCTGAGCATTGTTTTGCATTATAATTCTTCTTTCCCGGAACTCCCTTCATGACAAAGCAAATGTGATGTGTGTCACCCTTGGCTCAAATTGGCAAGGCATTAACTGTTGAGCTCCTACGATCTCTTGCTTCCGCCAAGTGTTTTAGTACTTGATTGTGGCACCAGGTGTATCTTCCTTGAGTGCGGCATTCCTTTCACCCAGCAATTATGTGTTTGAGATTAGCCGTTCTGCCGCAGAGGGGGCAAATTGAATTCTAAACTACCGATTGGCTGAGATTTGTCAATGCTAGTAGTACGTTGTGGGTTTCCCCAATGATTTAGCTAATTCTTGTGGATTCCATTCCCCACAAGTCCTTGCAGGTCATTTTCCCCTGCTCTACACTTCTCCCAGTTCATCTGTTCAATGACAAATTTGCGTTATTCCAAATAGGTTGCCTTTGACCATCTCGGTTAACTTGTACCAAGTTCAAATCAAATGAGAATCAAATGTATTCACAACAATCACCAGAAAATCATCTGAATGGAACAATATACACAGGATAGTATGTTATAATACCCATGATGTTCCAAGATGAGCCATTCGAAATACATTATATTACAATGGAGGGTTTCATTAAGTTGAGCCCACAGCACCTCCAGAAGCCTTAGCGGTGAGGAATGACGTCTCAGAGGCACCCCATCTCTATCCAATCTCAACACAGACAGATTTACTTTTCTTTTTCATTTTTCACAGTAGAGCTTTACATTATTTTATACATTTAAAAAATATATTATGTCCTCATATGTTGTTTATTACTAAGGCTTTTTAATTATTTACAGTTTACCAAATCATCCTATTCTATGTCAAGCACAAGAATATACTACAGGCTTGACATCCATTTCATCAAAAAGAAATCCCCATCAAGTAGATACATACAAACGTAAAAATGTGCAGGCCTGTGCTTCATAGTGAATCTGGGATTACAGAAAAGTCAACTGAATATAAATACTGAGGGGGCCCATTGCCTCTGGTAGATGTGTTTCCTAAAGAATGAAAACATTTTTGGAGTAAAAATGAAGAGCTCAATGGCAGTAAGCTTGCTCTAAATAATAAAAAAATTATTTCGACCTCATATTTACTACCGCAAGGGTAGTTTTAAGCAACATGAAAACCTGATACCGTTTAGAGACTTATAAAAGGCTAGGACGGGACTCCCTGTTGTGGCTTCAGAGACTAAAAAGAAAATATTATGTTATCTATTGAACATAATCTGTTTCTTTTCCAGAAGCAGACTCGATTTTACACATCAATCCAACAAATAGGCCCTTTCAAAGAATTCACAATAGTTAGTTATTGAGACCATGCAATAACTGTCTAACAAAACTGCAAAACAAAGCAAATTTGTTGAATGAATGCTTCGCTTGTTTTGATGATTAGTCCCTGATAAGAAGGAAATGTACTTAATTAAACTGAGACTGAAACTTTCTTTGTTGTCTCCGGTCTCTCGTGTCTCATTTTCCAATGGGTGGCCAAGCATCTAATACAACATGTCAGAAACATATCTAGTATACACACACCCACACACACACAAATAATGCAATCTAGAGCCAGATCAGATCAAACAGACCAACCCTGCAGTGAAAGTAGACAGACATACAGTACAGAAGTAATTGTATTTTATGATAGTTCACTAGCTGTGCATCCATCTAATGCCCACACTTTCTAGGCACTACAAAAACCCTGTATCTCAAATCAAAAGCCTTGTCTAATGGACATACAAAAATGAAATGCAACAGTTTGCTGCCAAAAGGCCAAGCTTTTTATTCATTAATGCAAAATGGGTATTATTTCAGCTGGTTTGATCTTTTTCTATTTACATAATATCATTGTGTTTTAAGCGTGCTGGTGGGCACTTACCCTTACCTCATATTTCAGACTATTTCAATAATTAATGATTAAATGCAATGGCCACAAGGTGAATGTGCTTAATTTTGCATGATTGACTAGCTGTAATACTCTTTGGGAGAAACCCATATGCACGAGTACTTGATGATAATGCAACAGTTACTCTGTTGGCTTTGGCCATTATATTGTGACTCATGTCCTATTAGCAGAGCTTCATTTCACATAACCCCATCCTTACATAACGCAGCACATGGCGGTACAACACTGTCACATTAGGTGGCGTCCCTTATCTGAACGCAGACCATGAATGTAACACTAAATAAGTTTGCCCAATATTAACTGAGTATGAAATGCTATGGTAACCAATACATTCAATTACATTTGATATAGTTTTATAACCAAAAAGTCTATGTTAAGAATTGTTGAGACATGAGAATACGAATATTGCATTTCTTGATCATTATCTGAACAATTTAGACTAGGCTTTGTGGGGTACAGTGGGAAAGCAGGGCTTCCCCTTCTTCATACTCACTATACTATTTTTAAGTACTACAACCCCAAATCATTGTTGTGCCTTGCTCTCGAAGGATCTGCCCTGCTTCTCCCTCCAAAAATAGCACAACAAGGAGGCCTGCTTCAAATAGTTAGCCCTTATATCACATTCACACTATCATCTCATCTATGTAAACCAGCTTTTTATCAACAAAAAGTTCATGCAGGGCTATCGCAAGAACAGCACAGGTCCGATGACGGACAGTTTTGGTGTAACGCAAATTGCGATGTCGGTCTAGACTGCTCTTTCACCACCAGGGAAAAAGAGCAAACTAATTTCATAAACACATTGATTGCTCAAATATTCATAACAAACAAGAAAATTAGGTCAGACTCCCCTCTTGTATGAGACCATTACATTTCCTCTGCATGTCTTAATCTAGTCGGAAAATTACTTTGAGGATCACAGTGCCACGACACTGGAGTTAGGCCTAATCTAAGGGAAGAGTTTTTTTCCCACACTGTGACAAATTAGAGGTTTTGCATCACAAACACCGGAATTACAATAGCAAGTACGTTAGATGTGGGAAAATAAGTCATTGGGCTACAATCATTTTGTAAAATATCATCCTTGTGTGCTTGACTAAGTAAATTAAACATGAGGGAAAACTTACAGCTCGTAGAGTTGTAGGTTCTGGAACAACTGCCATGACAAAGTGCTCAAGGGGTTTTTTGATAGGTTTCTGTGGGAAGACAAACAGGAAGAAATTAGTAAACTACAGGCACAGGAAGACAAAAAATAATCCATTGAAAATAAATAATAATAAAAGCAAATAAAATAAGAATAGTTGCAAGGAGCTCCTCAGTGCCGGCCACTAAATAAGAGGAAATTTGCTGTTCTAAAGTCAACACATAAAAATGCCTTAAAGAAACCCTTGGGACATGAAAGGAACTACATTTTATAAAGAATGACAGTAGAGTCATAAGTAAATTGACCCAAACTACAGGGTCACTTGAAATATAAATCTATGTAGGATCCCTTGTCACCATTTATTGGGTAGAGAGTCTTCTCAAAAGAGTTGAACATAATAAAGACAACGTATTATAACATATTATATCACGTCATTAATATTTAATTTGGGTTCACTGAGCCAAAGTACAGTTCCCTGCACCATATTGTTGAGTTTGTTTATTGGAAAAGAACAAAACCTCAAATGAACCATCAGCATTTTAAAATTAGATATGAGCCATCAGCATCTCCAACATTTTCAATTTTTGGCTGCTTCAAATGCTTTCTCTGGCCATTACCTAAATCAATGCAGATTTAGATACACAAATGTATCTTCGTGAATTCCAATTAATATTGAACTGTACAGACACATTTTAAAACGATTGTTTTCACACCATTTTCACTTGTGCCATGGCTCCCTATCATACCAGTTTCATATAATTCCCATGAATGCTATATACATCCTAACTTATGCAAACAGACATTTGTGCTGTGATGTGAATAGGCATCATTTGCAGATGTTGCCTCAACTATTTGGCTAGCTTTTCCTCCCCGGCTCCTTTTGAAAGTCTTCTAACAAGCAGCACTCAGTGATAAGGCCCATTTCCATGGCAACAGGGAGCTAAGGAGCCTGCAACCTTTCTCATTTCCTGTGATAGAGAGGGAGGAGTTGTATTGCTTCTGTGGGTTATCCACAGACAAGAAGACCTGTGGGGAGTTTCACACCCGAGATGCTCTTACGTACTCACCAGCACAGACACAAACACAACACCCTGAGAGACTCAAACACACACACACACTCTCACACACACACACGTAAACAGACAAGCACACACACACACGCCAATCACATTTTCTTCAAACACGATATTCATTGTGGAACAAAACACAATGACTTCAATGAAGAAAAAAAAAGATTCTAAGTGTCTGTTTTAAATAAATTTAAATTATTGAAATCAAATTTACCGCTCCCTCCATACACAGTTCCAGACTCAGTGAAGAGTACAGTAATGCATGAGAACGTAATGGTACAGTGGAAGAATATTCACATGCATACTCGGGAAATCTATTCCCAAAGCGTAGTCTAAGTGCCATAGTCTGAATTAATTACTGTAGTCTCACAGTTTGAAAAAAAAAAAAAAACTGCCAGCGCCTCATTAGGTAAGGCACACCACAGCTATAGGGCAATAGTGTTAGCTTGTGACTGTGTTCCATTTAATAAAGATATGTTTTGTGTCGCTGGGATAGGGAAGGTATATGTCCCTGAGAGCTTGTTTGTGTTTTAACAGGAGTGTTCAAACAGCATAACCAGCTAGGAATAGGAAGAAAGGCTTAGAGGACAGGATAATCCTAGTGGGGCCAAACTGGTACCAGAAGAAGTTAATACACACCTGCATCGAATTCACTCAATTTTATTTTTGTTCTACGGCTCATGAGCTGGACTACCAAATACAGAGCATGGGAGAGATGCTTTTGAACAGGTCAACAGAACAAGCGCTTCAATGCATAATTATAACCATCAAACAAAATAAATAATTCCATTGGTCAAGGGGGAACACATCTGCTACCTCCCAGTATAAAAAACATACGGCTGCATATAGGAACCCGCATGCTTACTTAGATGCAATGGCTAACACAAAAATTAGCTTTCCGTATCTCAGAAAGGAACATGACATCTCTTTGGTGACCCAGCCTTCACTCTGACCCCACCCTCCCATTGGAACAACCGCTCAGACTTGAACATCCATTAGGATGCCCATATTTGCCCCCACACTTTATGTTCCTGTCATTTTATCTCCCTTCCCTTCCTTCATCTTTGCCAGTTGAAAGGTTAGCTGCAGTGCTACTGCTTCAGACACGACAAAATGGTTGTTGAGTAGAACACAGAGGCCCACAACTTTCCCAACCCAAGCAGAATTACTTTTTAAAGGTCGTTGTTTGTCACCTCAAGGAAATATGTCAGCTAAAATTGGATTTCAGGATTAAGTAAATTAATAAATAAATAGAATTTATTAATCGATTAATATACTAATAAGCTAAAAAGATGAAACCTGATAGGTGGGCAAAAGACAAAGGGACATTGGGAATTGGCGGATGGATGATTATTAAATTGAAAAATTAGTGGAGGAGAAAATAATTCCAGTTTATGAGCGGGTCGTCTGAGTTTACAAGCTTGAGGAGGCAAGGTCTCGGCAATCATTTACAAACACTGTCCCAAGCAAACACTTTACATCAACCCGACAAAACAAGTACAAAAATTATATAATTTACATTGTATTTACATGTATTTCAACAAAAATTCAAGAATTTCACATAGAACATGATGTTTTCATTAAGTTGACACAGCTTAGTAGTTTGTATCTTCCTAGTGGTAAATATTGTTGAAGACGGGTGCTATGACAGGGTATGGGGTAAATACTAAATGAGACACTGTGTTTGCTCATCTGCAGAGGAAGTGGGGCTACTCTGTGCACTGGGGGTAGAGGATCATCAGGGGCTCAGACTTCTTCAATAATGCTGTTTAATCACATATGTCAATGGGAAGTCCGGGACACTCATGGGGATGTCATATGGCTGTCCTACTAATTAGTGCTGTAGCGGTGTTAACTACTGCTGAAGCAAGAGAGTCAGTGCACTTCTGTCGAACCATGCAGATACGATCGGCGATGAAGAGCTTTCATGAGATGAGTTGCGGAACAAAGTCTACACTCGTAAAGTCTGAATCATTGACTAGAACTGACTAAACTGCATTTAAATCATTGACTGTCTGGCATATAGCTAAATGCTTAAATGCCATGGCCAGTTGTAGCACCATTGTTTCATTGAAATAATGCACCATGACAGAACTAATGTGCGTATGGATGTATTATCTTTGCATACTTGTGTGCCTGGACACTGTAATAACCATGTTTCCTGAAATCTCCCTCAAAAAGCTTTTTTTATAGAAAACGTTTTTTGGAAAGCTCTCATAATTTTTTTTGAGAGTAGAGCACAGTTCTTATGTACTTATGTAGTCTTGGTCTGATTTAATACACAACAAATAGCTGAAAACAACACTTAGTATTTGTCAAGGTAAAAACATAATGGAGGTTATTTATTTATATCTCAAAGCTATATGTCAACATCTCTTCATGCAACAAACTATCATCTGTCCATTCCGATGACCTTTTAAAACCCATTGATACCTGCTCTAGTGGCGGATGAAAAGAACCTAGTGATCACTCTTTAACCCACATACCTAATAGAAGGATCATGGACAAATGTTGTGTTTCGATCTGTCAGCCAAAGCGGTCACATCTTGAGTCCAAACAGTAAGGCACTCTATTTTTGTACTTCTCATATCTCATAATGTAGTTATCTGACTCGTTCCACAGTCCATTATTTATGAATCCATCTCCACTATTTAATATGTTGAAGTGCAATGTTCTGAATGGATCTTGTGGGCTGGAAGGAAGAACTCTTTTAACTTTGAAGCACAAGAAATGCAAACCCCTTCAAACCCACAACTTGGGTCAAAATTTACCCTTATTGATTTCTGTTGTTTCATGCAGTGTTTCTTTGCATTATCATTTGAAATACATAAAAATTCTTATTCAAATTTCTACTTTCCTACTTTCCTACGTACGTTGCTTTTGTATTACTTACTCAAGTTACCACGTGGGTCAAAAATGACCCCATGTATGCAAGTGTGATGTGTATTAGAAGTCATGTGGACAGTGGTGGTCTAGTGGGTAGGTCTCACCTGGTGACCAGTAGGCCATGTGTTCAAATCCTACCTGAGAACCCCACTAGTAGACCACTCACGTCACTGATAACCAACAACACTGATACAGAACTGTAGTGTAATTGTATTGAAATGTAACAAATGTGACTGAATAAAAGAAAAGAAAACTGATTAAATCAAATCACAAAGTGTGTGTCTCACAAATCCCAACTACATGTCCGTTCTCTTTGCACAGAGACCTGGATCACAAGAAACACCAGCTGCTGACTTCTTCATTTTTGGTGGTGGGTAGATATTGCACCTTTTCCTCTTCACTGGGCCTTTCGGTCTGATGTTCTCCTTTGGCTGGATGGTGCCCGCGTTTTTTCATCCCACATATTTCCATTGCCTCTGTAATACGTTTTGGAGGTGAGGTGTGCACTCTGTGTATCCTTCAGGGCCAGTCCTTTTCCCAGTTCCTAAATGAATAGCCGCCTTGCATTGGTCACACTTACCACACAATCAGGGTGTTGTGCAGTGAGGCTTGGGGAGGCAATGAGTGTGTCAAATGTATCTATATGACATATTGTGTTAGATCACCATGGGTCACCAATGTGTTCTCCCCTTTCATGGAGGGGCAAACAATCTGATCCATCGTGTCCACCACTACTTTTCTTTTGTTAATGCACCGGTTTCAATTTACTTCAGCAAAGCTTTGTCATCCACTGCATTGTCATCATGCATGACGCTAAGAAGGACAACAGCCTTTCCCTTCTTCAGCACATAGCTCACCATGGTCATATTGCCATCGTTCCAGTGTATCTCCCTCAAATACAATGGCTTCATGACTGGTGGTCTGTCTGGCTGGTTCTGGAAAATGTCCCCACAGGGGTCAGGTTCTTCTCCCACAGCAGTGTTTAGTGATGAAAATGTGTGACAGGTGAATAGTTGTCCGCAGTAAATGTGCAAACATACACCAATATCAAAAATTCCTATACGATTCCATAGTAAACACATAGGGTTGATTTGTTATCCAAAATTGGATTGTAGAACATGTGTTTATAAAGTAAAAAAATAAATGGGGACATAAACGATTTGTGATTATCAAAAATAAGTTGAAGTAGGAATATGTGTAATACTGAATGATAAAATGTGTTAATTGCATACATAGAAAATAAAAAAACTCAATCAGGTCTCTTTTGACCCATGTTGTGATTCAAAGGGTTAAAATCCATCTATCCAGAATGCTCCACAACGCGTTCCTGTACACTGGCTTTGTCTGAGCTTCCATTCTTTAAAGGCAATTCTGAACATTAGATTATCATCCCGTACAGATGTTAAACATTTGACTGTTCAAAGGACAGCAGAGCTCTGCAGTGTCTGACACATCCATCAGTCAAAGAGAGACTTGGCAACCAAAAGCCTTGTGAATAATTGAATCACCCCTGAAGGGTAAAGAAAAAGAGCAATGGTGGAGTATTTTTTGGATTAAAACAGGCTTCGTGGCATGTTTATCATGTTCATGCAAACCCCAAAATTGTTGAAAGCATTTTGAGAAAGAGCGTAACTAATCTTAATACAATCACATTTACACTATCATACTATCATATTTTACTATACTATAATCACTTATATCAGAGGCATGCAGTAACTTTGACAATCCTTTCTCACTGTTGAATTATAGTTAACAAATGCAACAGGGGTAGAAAACATAATTCAATAGTAATCTACGCAAGCCCAGGTAGGAAAGGATCTTGCTAAAAATAAAAATGTATTTTGTCTCACTAAAGGTCTCTCAATCTGATATATCTAACTCTGACATGACAGATTTAACACCATCCAACACTACCCTTCTTCCTTACTCTTTTGACTATTCTTCACACCTAATTTGAAAGCTGCATTTTAAAATACCAGGAAAATACAAAATGAATGAAAACACTAAAAATTTATAACATGCACCCAACAAGTCACACAACAAAATCTGAATAATAATATGCTTTCCGTTAAAAAAAAATATGTGTGGGTTAATTCAAACAAACAAAGGCACTTATGTCCAAAATATGTTGATTCTTACCCAGAGAGTAACTTTTGTAACCTTTTAGATTTTTGCTTTTTAATTACATGCTAATGGGAAATCCGTTAATGTGAACCAGGCCAGAACGCAATTTACAGATATGGATCACATATACTGCATCTAACAAATATTTAGAAATACACAGCCTTCAAAATTGGAGAAAGTGTCAGGCTTGCAAAAAGCAGGGAGCTGATGAAATTGACAGTAGGTGTTTGGCATCTTGCCGCACAGCAGCCCTTCATAAATCCAATGGCATTCACTTGGCCAGCTGAGTAGCTCTTAGTCATGACAAAGGACAGTCTTTGGACAAAGAAAAGTAAATGTAGGTGCACCTTGTGGACCTTAAATGCTTCTTACAACGGCAGATGCATAGTGCAGAACAAAGAGCAATTTTTTGAACTCTACCTTTTTATTCTGTCAAAGGGATTGAACATTGTTGAACTAATTAAATGGCTGCCACAGAGCCACTGCTTTTACTTTTTGCCTTTGTACAAAAAGGTTTTCTATTCATCAATAATACAGACAGTTTCTAATAGACAGCAGCAATCCATACAAAATGACAAAAGCCTTTTCCTATTTGCAGTGTGCTTATGTGCTGTTTGAGACCAAAATTCTCATTGTTTGAATGTGGAATAGTAGAATAATGTGCAGTTGTTGTACACTTGACAGCTGAGAAATCCTGGAACTGGAGCCACCACAACACTGTTGTGTGTCCTATGAGACACTGTCAAAAATGAACAAAGTAGAGTGACAAACATCATGACAGTAGATAGGGCAAACAATGCTGTTTCACCTGATGGATTTTTTTGTCCCTTTTCAGCTCTGGGTCACCATGGAAACAAGCAGAGTGATAACTGCAGCAAACGGTGATATAATCTAATTGCAATTAAATCAGATGACTAAAGTATCAATGTAAATCAAAAAATGTATTAAAAAGAAAAGGAAGATATCAAGGTAATAGGTTGTTAACTTTACTTGTAAGATTAACTACTATTTGAAAGATTTAACGAGCAGAATCCGATTTGAAAGGAAAATCATTATAATTAAACTAAAAGTCTGCTTTTTTGGACGCAACAGGGAACTGTCTCTGACTGTATTATATTCCTGAAGCAGTCGTTTATAAGTAATTACTTTAACAATTCACACTGTTATGGAGAGAATTGCCTATAAAATGGCAATAATAGCAGATTAACTCAGTGTAGCGTTGCCCCATATAAAAAAAATGTTTTATCCCAAAATCTATTCATGATTCAAAATTAAATGGAAATAAGTCCTGTTATCTTTTTTTGCTTGTGCTAGAGAGTCTAAATAAGGCAAGTTCTAAGAATAAAATAAAATAATGACAATAGGATCCTTCTTTCCAAGATTTAGAACTTCTTTGTCCTAACAATTTCAATGTTTATATGCAGTTGTTTGTCACCAGTGTTGCTACGAGAACACCTGTGCTGCTCCCTGCTGACTGCTTTCCTATGATGTGAAAGATTTGTAGTGATTGTGAGTTGAATGACAATGAAAAATTCAGGGGCTAGACCTAATACTTAAAAACATCATCCTAGCAGCGACACCAAAATCACTCTTCCTTTCCATCAGCACTAAATGAGGCAAGTAACATTCCAAACATGAAAACGCTCCCACCCCCTGTAAGATGGAATCATACGAGAACCACTTTTAGAACCCTTACAGCTGGCACCACTCGGTAGGACTGCAGTCTGTGCCGCCTCCTATCCCCGTCTTTTCCTATTACACTAGGAGAACCATTTATCCTTTCATCACGTACCACTCCTGCACCAATAACGCAATCATTGACAGTGCGTCGCATGTCTGGTCTGTTTTGGCGAGAGGGCGCCTTCTCTGCTTGCCTACCCTTTAAATGGCAAGACGAAACACTAATCATATCAGAACATATGAGGTTCTCAACGCTTGATAGTGTTCCTGGCTATTCCAGGTGGGTAAGTGTGGGCCGGAGGGGGGAGGGGGAGGTGTGCTGATGCTGGAGGTGGAAGTGTGAGGGAAGTGGTGGGGGTGTGAGCAGCACGGCTAGGCCAACCTGGCTGATTGCCACTACCACACAGCACTTCCCAGCAGCCCCCTCCACCGTAGCTGTCATGCACCGCCACCTGGGGCTGCCATCTTGACTTGTTTTGACGAAGCTGCCTGAGCAGCAATGGCAGACAGGAGCACCAGGGGCAGATGGTAGTGTATAACTGGCAGGGGTAACATTGCTGGCATCCAGCCGGGCATCCCCGTGAATTCCAAACACTAGGGGCCCACCTTGACCCAGCATGCGCTGCCAGACCTTAATTCCCATTACGCCATTGGAGTCCATGCCACCAGGACAAAGATGGCCAGATAGCCTGGCGTCCCTGTAGCCCCTGGGTCGTGGGACCACAGCCATATATTCCCCATTCAAAATATTTTGTTACTCTTGGCTGTGCTTTCATTATATACAGTTTAGTGCAAACACCTTTTTGCTGAACTGATAAATGTGCCCTTTAAGGAAAGCAACAACAACAAGAGGCATGGTGAGAAACCACAGGAACAGATTGTCAAGAAAATTACTTAGCATTCTCTTTTAAATCAATAGTCATAATAGGTATTGGTCCCAATACATTTTAACAATGGACCTCACCATCATACCCACCATTTCCTTCTTGTTCTATTTATTATATAATTACCCCAGTACACTACAGGTGAACGCAGCAGGCGGGTCTAACTCATTCTGCTCCCACAGCTAATCTATGGTCGGTATGGAAAGGAAATGAGCAGAGTAGGCTATTTAAGTGCAAGGCAACATCCAATATCTCATCCCCTCCCTCGGTGCCACTTTTTCCACAGTGCCCAAAAGCTGACCTTTTGCACTGCTTCTTTTCCTTCTTTACTCTCTCAAACATGGTGTTTGAGATAAGCTACAACAGAGACTTTATGTTTTTTTTCTGTGTCAAAAAAAGCTGTAAGTGAAAAAGGATTAAAGCGTTCAGCATCTACAGGATTAGTGAAAAAGCATAGAGGGAGACTGCCGCAAGCTGCTTGGAGAAAGTCAGTGGCACATTTTTGTAATCAGGCAAGGTACCACTACACAGATTTGCAGAGCTTCGATCTTATGTGCGATACAAAGAAATCCACCAAGTGCAACAAGTTAGCCACTACTAGCAGAGAAACAATGGCAATGTTTCACTCTCCTTTGACATAACTTAATGAAAGTGCCGTAGCCTTTCTTTAACTTGCTCAGTTTTAATTGAATCATTAGCGGAACAGATTTAATTACAGCAAGAGCAGAATGGTTTGTATTAAATCTGCACCTGGCAAACTTGGTCGCTTATCAAAAGCCTCACAAAGAAGGACCAGTTTTTCAAGGACAGGCAGTGCATTAGACTAGTCCCACTCCCAGAGCAGGCACCACGCTCTTAAAGCTGTATACTCCCCCAAGGCAGTCCCCTTAGAGGGAATATTATTTCAGGACCTTTCTGTTTCTAATCAAAAAATAACGGGCATTCAATTAAATAAGAAAAACTATTCTAGCTATGTTTAAGTTATAAGTGTAATACTTTCATTGACATTGGTATACCAGTAATTATTACTTTTGTAAAAAAATAAATAAAAATGAATCCATGCGCTTCAAGCTTCCAAATGATCAAGTTTAAATAAACATAGACACTATCACCGGGCCTCTCTCTTAGCACAAAAAGCATTGCACGTTTCAGTGTAAAAACTCCAGGAAACAAATGCCCTGAGAAAGTGACTGATGCTCAGTGAGACGCCCCACCATTCCAAAGGGAGACATCTTATTGGTACCCCAAATCCCTAAAAATGCTTTTCTTTTTCTTGCACACCCCAAGGATTTTTCCTCTATCCATCTCTGTCACAGGGAAATCAGTGCTGTGACAGATTCACAAGGTACCTCTGAGTGAGAGCAGACGGTAGCCGCCCAGCAGACATGTTGTGGCCCCAGAGGTGTGAAGAGAATATCTCAATCTAATCCCGCGCGGCACAGTAAATAGCAATCTGTGGGGTGAAAGCCTCATCCTCTTGTCCAAACAGATCTGGAGGTTTCTCGCTCAAGCCTTTTGATTGACAGGCCCGGCGTTAGAGCGCCCTGGCGCAGTGTACACTGAGTGTCAGGCTTCAGCCAGACAACTGTCTGTCAGTGGACAGGTTCTGGCAGTGGGCGAGAGGGGAAGCAGGGAAGGCGGCCGGGGTGAAATGCGAAAGTATTATCTGACCCGCGTGATCTTACACCCTGGAGAGCGTCTGCCGTCTGCCACTTTGTTTGTCACAACATCGAACCAAGTCACTCTCATTTCGGGAATGTGGCGCGATGCGCTCCACACGACCGTGCACACTCTAGGACTAATAAGCACTTTGCCACATGGGTTACCAGGGCAGAGCTACCACAGATATGTGTGAAACTGGAATAAAAGAACGGCTTCTGAGGGATAAAAGCAGTTATTATTCACTGCTAACTGCTGGTCAAGAAATTATCCTCCTACATTTGTGTCTAACCTTCATGGTTGTTTTTAGACTTCATAGTGCAAAGCCTATTGAGAGACAGAGCAGACAGGGTGAGGACGACTCAGTGAACTCTCCCAGTGAGAGTTGAACTCATATCTGGGTGGCACAGACACTATTGATCCAGCAGCAGTGTCACACTGGTTGACATGGCGTCCCTGAGAGGCAGGCCCCAGTGTCCTGCTCAGGAGAGTAACTGATGCCATTAGCCCAGCACAGCTCAATAACATGGCACATGTCATAAAGTATTAGGATCTTTTGGAGCACGATGATTATTGAAATAAAGATGGACCAAGATCAGCTCGATCTGGTCCCTATGTCTCTCTCTCTCTCTCTCTCTCTCTCTCTCTCTCTCTGACACATTATGATAAACACTTTCATCAATAGAAAATATTTGATTGGTGTGGGGTAAAGGACCCTAAAATTAGATAATGATAGCCCCCAAAAGCCCAATGTTAATGTGAATTATGCTAAAGAATTTCCATGAGCATACATCACTCACACAAAATCTTGTCATGGATGGGTGCAAGCAGACTGGTAATTAAGATCTTGGAGCAGTTGTGAGTGGCAGAATAACAACCTCACTGACAGATTTCCAACATTAAATGACTCAAAAGCATTAGACTATAGTGTTACAACTAACTGGTCAAAAAGAAATCTACTGCCACTGTATAACAATTGTGAATGTGTGCATTTGGACACTATCCTTTGAAAGACAGGCCACACAGAACAAATGGTCTCATAGCATGATATTAGCATCCAAGAATTCTAACGGTTGGTGGGCATTAACCAGGATGCTAACAACCAACTGTTACAGAGTATCCCCTCCTGTTTTTTGGACAGCAAGTCCAGTTATCCTTTTAGCTACTTGGCCGCTTTCAAATGTGGAAAAACGAACAGGCTCTCTGATTTTGAGTTCAACATTTTCATGTTTTTTTTTTTTGGTGATACATGTTATATTCTCTGTAAGAAGCATCTCTTAGATTGAGGTTACTTTTTCAGAGGAGCAACAACAAAAAAAAGAACAAAAAAGACAAAGCAAACACTTGATCTATATTTCCATCTATGAAAATTGCATATACGCAGTCTACTATGTCTCACACAATTGAGCCATTTGGCCAGAAAACTCTGAACCACAGGTAAGCAAAATTGTGCTGTAATCTACTATTCAGAAGAAGTGAGGGTTCTCGCAGTCAAAAGTATTGCTGACTGGGGGCAATGGAGCTTCCAACCCCACCTTCCTCTGATATCATGCTCCATAACATTGTATCAGCCTCTGGCAGGCCATGTTTACTATGTGATTAGCCCAATATACACAAACACTTTGGAAGAGGATGGAATGCAAATATGCACTCTATATGAATACATTACTTTGTTGATTCAATTTGAGCAGCTTGTTTGTTTCTGCAAATACCCACAAATAGGGAATATGCATATTCTTTCACCATACAAATTAGCAAGCTCTTTCGAACCAAAACCGTGGCTAAATGCTGTATCTAGCCTTTTAAGTTAGCAATTTAGCTTTTACCTTGTTTAAGCGGTATCTTGAGTAAAATTGGACTGACAGACACAGAGGGGAGGCGGAAAATTTCCCAACTAAAAAATGAACATCTGCAATGTGGGTAGTTAAGATTTTCAAACGACGGGGGCGGTATACTATCTTTCTTTTATCAGAGGAGAATCCTAAAGTACCCTTCAACCCTTAGTCATCCCCCACGTACACATCCATCACATCCACATGGTTTTAGAATAGCTGCTGTAGCCGTACAGGCTGAGCACCAGCAGGAACAGCCCGTTCTGTGGGAGTACATTAGAAGATTGCCAACGGGACCGTGCAACCTTTACCCACAGAATAACGCCAACTTCCAATTTGACAGACTCTGAATCACCACCACCACACCCACACAGAACATAGTGGACAAGCACTGAGAGTGAGTGCAAAGTGAATATACTTTTGAATCACTGCATAATCATATTCACAAACAATTGCATCCGCATTGGCCCCAAACAGACAATTTTAACTACATGATTTGTTGATTGTGCTAGTATTAATAGTTTAAATCATATCTTATATATCATATGAGCCCAATTAGACTGGTTACAAATTTGACAACATAATCTCAGTCAGGCATTTACTGTTAACTCAAATGAATATTTAAGTAAAAAAACTTTACATTTAAAAATTTTTAAATATATACTTTTTGCAATATACAACATATAACACACACTGTGGTCTCAAATAAATGCAAGATATTGTAAGGCCCTTTTTATCTACATCTGCATCTACCACCTGACTTGCAAACCAGAAACAGCTCAGCCTCGGAATGAACACATTTCCTTAAAACCTCCAAACCTCCACCTACAAAAAAGAGGCAACGATTAATTTGAGAGAGCTCCCAATCTGAGAGAATACATGGTTTAATAGCCTAGGCTGAATAAACAGACTATAATAAGGATTTAGTAGACGGCATTCTCATTCTAGGCAGAGAGGGTGAAAGTGACATTTTGGAGTAGAACATCACGTAGGTAAGAAGATTTAATGAGAGAGACTCTCTCCACTTCCCTTTTCCCTTCAGGGAGTGACCTTTCCAACTCCCCTGTGACAACAGTCCCTCCAGATTTATTGGGTCTCTCCCCTATACGTGGAATAAAGAGATGTGTCATCTCGCCATCCAGACAGACAGTAACCTTTAATTTGCCACACACGAGGACACACAGGATGCACATTAAAGCCTGTATTAGACTCTGTGTCGAAAAAAGAAAGAAAAGAAAAGGGATCCCCACAAACAAGTTGAAAGCCCTGCACCTTGTTTTGGCACCTTTGTTGTAGGAATCAATTTCCATAGGCTGCTTTGACCGAGCGGTGGATGAATGGGTGACAGCTGAATTGTGTGGTAACATGATAGACCCCTGGACGTTTGTAGTCAGACACATGAAAGGGTCAGTCTGCGACGAGGCGAGAGGCAGTACACTGTGCTATTTCATAAGCAGAATGAGCATGCATTCAAATTACAGCACTGGATTGTGGATTTCCACTTGGCTTTCATTGATTGAGTTCAGTTTCGATCCTGCCAGATGTTTTTGCCCAAAAAAAAAAAGAATAATTCTTATTTATTTATTAACACAATATATGCCACATAATTTGTGGCTTCTTAAAATAAATTTGTGTACAGTCCATGTACTGACAGAGAAGTAAACACCAACACTATTGTCACAAAGACCAGGTAGGTCAATGGTCAGAGGTCTAATATTCTTGATTTACTATTTACCGTTTAGCAGAGTTAAGGCAATAACACATATTATTATCAAAGGCCTATGAGAAAAAAACAGCATACAAGCATTGTGACTATCCACTACATAGGAATTTTGTTTTGTCACCCCTTCTAGTCAATAAAGTGTGTCACAACATTATCTAATTTGCCTACACAATTAGACCAATGTGATATGAATAATAACTGAACGGTTAATTGGTTTTGCTAAACCTCCTAGCAACACTCTACCCTGGCAGACATTTTCCCCTAAGTGCCATTGCAGTTCCGCAGTGGAATCTTGATCTTGACATTCCCTGCTAATACAGTCTGATTCCACACCCAGGGCAGAGGAAACCTCTCCTCTCTAAACCCCCTCTAGCCCACAGGCTCTGGGAGGACAGAAACCATATTCATCCTTGTCAATGAGCAGCCATACATATTTTAATGAGTCCACAATTAGCATGTCCATCTGCTCAATTTGTGACACCAGTGAAGGCTTTTAATGACTTTTATCCTATTTTTTTTTAAATGGTTATAAGCTACTCCCGCTCAGCAAGTGGCCTTACTTCTTATGGAAACAAGCACCCACTCCTTCTACATACACATACAAGCATATGCCAGCAAACGGTCAAACACTAAATGCTTAGCTGAATAGACAATCATTATCATGCACAGGCGCATGCAAAGATTTTTTCTGAACAAATCACAGTCAAAATAACAAAATATTAACGGCTTGTATCAACCCTGCAGACTCCCATTTGCTCTAGGAGCTCTTTGAGCAAATCACAACTTTTAAGCAAACACACACAGCATACAGTATGAGCCCAATGTAAACAGAGGTGGCTAGTGGATGTCATTCACAGCAAGAGTCACTAACCAAGAGTTGGAAATTGCAAATAAGGACTATTCAGGTAACAGGCCGTGATTCAATTTCTCTCAATGGAGTCCTGCAAAGCTAGAGAATAGCAACCTGTCATATAGTGGCAGATCCCCCTTTGTTAAAGAAATTACCTTGCATTTTTCCTATTTTCTCCAACTGTGTTTTTGACAAATTGAACACCAGCCTCGTTCGGGCCAAATTGAGCTGCAATTTTTTTGTTACTTATGGTGTGGGGAAAAAAAGAGGACAGATGGGAGATTTTTTTATGCTGAATGGTTAAGATGTAATCTACCATGGGATGTGAAAGGAATGTTTACCCTTCACAATACAGTGTATTCTAATCATCATATCATCCAACACCTGAAAAATGGTAATCAATAAATATATTTATGGGTAGCTGTCTCAAACACAGACCAAAGCAGAGCAGAAGGCCGTGCCTTCTCTTACAACTGGACTGATTAGCTAAGATATTTACTCACATGTAACGCAGATGGGGGTTCTGAGCAAATACCCGAGCCTGGATCACACGCAAGTTGCAGTTCATAACAGTTCTGAAAATGAAAAAAAAGCCCAATTATACTTCATGTATGCTGATTTGTCATAGATATGTTGCATCTGTAATATACAGTAAATATTTCATATCACACTTGAAATACACTCATCAGACTGTAGCTTTATTTGAGCTTCTGGGTATTATAGCATTCATACAGACCTGTGGTAATTCATATCTTATAATAAAGTCTCTCTTTATCTCCCTGACCCTCTCTCTCTCTCTCTCTCGCTCTCTCACTCTCTCACTCTATCTCTTTAAAAAAAGGCACTAACATGATTGAGAAGTCCTTGTAACACAGTGTGCCGATTCCCTTCAGCAGTTGGAACCAATTACCTTCAACGCTCTGATCACATCTCTGTGGTGTTTTACAGTGATCACAGTCTTTTCATTATCCAACCCAATGTTCAAACTGATTACAGCTAATATGCTCTCTGTCTTATTAAATATTGAATAATTCTACTGAGGACAGCTCCAACATGTCATCCAGGGCAATTATACAAAAGCTTAGTTAACAGGTTATATCAGACACGAAGGCATGTAGTTTCAATAGCCATTGTCATCTTGGCTACATAAAAAAAGGTAAACAAGAAAAAAAACAGCAATTGCACACTTTTCCAAATGCCGTACGAGTATTGTGTAAACTCTGTCTAAACATCTAAAACGTTTGCATGCTCACAGAAGAAGGCATTACTAATGTGATGGTTAACAAACCCCACCACACTGTTCATATGAGGAACTTTGAAAAATATGAAGAAAGCTAAAGTGTGACAATAGATCTGACCACCTGGAAGGCCACAGCCAGAGCGTAGTAAGACACACAGACGGCAGCCATGGCCTTGTCACTTGTCCCCACAGTTGTTTATATTCAGACGTTACAGAGTAGTTCAGAGAGACAGAGATTTGCCAGGGCCTCGTGTAGATTGTGGATCTTTCAAAGCCCCTTAGTGACTCAGGGGAAGGCCAGGGAGTCACAGCCTGTCTTCAGGCATAGGAAGGACTCCGAAGGAGTCTCCCAATGCAAGGCAGCAGGTGAGGGGAGACGGTAATGAGAAAAATGCTAATTCCGCAGCAGGGACATTGCGCTTGGCCTCCCCGATGAGGGATCAAGGAGAGCGGAGAAGAGGCCAGGTCTGTTTTCAGGGCAAGAAGGATGTTCTGCACTGAGAGGTTAGGGAGGGAGAGGAGGTGGAAGACGAGGTCATAGGGTGTGGGTAACAGATAGGAAAATAGCATAATGTTGCTTTAATAGATGGTAGACCAAAAAAACAAGGTTGAGCCATGAGCAACTAATTCAATTTTACCAGTGGCTTCTTAGCATTATTTGATCTGTGGCTGAGCAAATCAAGGGTTCTCTTCTGCTTCTTCGTGACTGTGGAGAATTAAAATCTTGTTTAAAGATCAGCTTGTGCTAGGATCAGTAACACCCTCCTCTCACTTCCAGACTAACACCTTTTCATCTCAAGAGAATGAGCCCCATATTACGTTACCGTTAAGAGAAATGCCGGCCATTAGTCCCTAATTTCTTGCATGTGATTTAACAGCCAAAGCCACTTTTTCCTACAGCGGAATCGCTGCCTCCCTGTGAGAGAAGGGATTCAGCTCTCCACGCCAGGCAGTCAGCATGATGGCAAACACTGATAGTCCACAGTGCAGGTTACAATAGCAGGCACTTCCCAGGCCTGCATCACTGCGTGAGAGCAATGCAGTATCCAATGCCCACTGGCCCCCATGGCCCCAGCACTCATATCAACACTCACAGTCTCTGCAGTCCCGTGTACAGCTCCATATCCACATCCTTCAGCGTCTGCAAGCCGGTCCAATTTTCTATGTGTCTACAACAAGGGAGAGAGTGAATGTTAAATTTGTATTTTTTAATTATCTATGAGGGAAAGCAGGATACAATTTTTTAGATCCAAGTTGCAAAATAACAAGCTCTTTTCTTTTTATTTAATCCATATTCATTTAATTGGAATAATTTTACAGTTTTGGCAGAAAATGTTCTGTTTGTTTCTGATAGATGTAATTGCCTAGGAGACAGTGTCTGAAGCTTAATGTAAGTGAGAGGAAGCAGACAATACTTCCAGAGACCCAAAGACTCCCAAAGGGGAAGATTAGAATTAAATTGTCAAGGGATATAAACATAAAATAGACTGCCTCCAACTATGTCGGATAAAAACGTGTTTGTAAAAATGTATGTTAAGGCACAAAAATATCAGCTCTATGAAAGGTTGTGTGCGAGGGAAGGAGGGTAATCACAGTTTTTGAGTTTGACTAATTTAAGGACATGATGACGGTTTCATGTTAGAGACGGGCGAGTTGCAATGAGCTGCTTTATTCGGAGGCAGATTCATCCAAAAAATCATATGTCAAATCAATCTCTTTAACCCACGTCAAAACACTGAGTCATTTATATTCACCAAATGTAAGGTCAGGTAGCTAGGTTTATTGTTTATTCAGGAGGAGTACATTATTGGCCAAGCTAAACAAGCCCACTCTGAACACATCTGAGTGTTCAAACCAGTAGATATCCTACCCACTGTTGGAAGAAGATCCCCACAAGCTCAGGTAAATAACTGCTGGACCCTGGCTGGCTCTCTGGGCATGTAAAAAAAAAAGGTTGCAGATTGTATTGAGTGTCATTGAAGTCAGCTGCTCCTAAGTGAAGGATGATCTCTGGGTGAAAGATTACCTGCCCAGTGAATGGCATGCACTAGGAGGTTCAACAGGAGTTTCCTCTCCCCCTTAGGGTCTCACAGAACATTGGTAGGTCTTTTTTCCCAAAAGAGCACCACAGAGAGCTGGCTGGCTGCGGTGCAGGAGAAGCCGCAGCGAATTGCTGCATCAGAAAAATCTAACACCCTCGTATTGGAAACTCATCCATAGAATACCCAAAAAGATGATTAAACTAAAGAGTTTGTGATGTTTAGAAGTGTCATACATTTGATTTACATTAAATAGGTTAACATATCAAGATATGTCATTGGTAAAGCATAAATAAAAACCAAAGGCATTGAGAAATAATTAAAAAAGATAACATGTAAGACAATATGCCAACGGAAAACTTATCTACAATCTACAATCAGAATCTACAATCTTCTGCAATTGAATACATTGTATTATGTACCCCATGCTTCTTGGAAAATATTATTACTCTGTTATTTATTTAAAAATGGTATAGAAAACTTAGTTTGAGCTTCTCAAAAGGAATCAGACAAATACATTTGAAACGCAGCATTTCTACGCCCATGAATCTATCAAATAAATATTGTCAAGTAATGCTTTTTTTTGCAAACATTGCTGGGCTACAAATGGTTTTCCTGTGATATCCCCAACTCTCCCCATTGTTACCAATCCTGCTTTCGCTCTCTCTCTCTCTCTCACTCTCTCTCTCTGTGATTTACGACTTTCCTGGAGTGATCCACAATGCTCATACTGCTTTCTTAATGGGAAATGTTGAATAAAATAGAATGTGTCTGCATTTGGGACACTTATCTGCATTCACTATTCTTTCTGTTTTCATAGAAGCAAGGTAGAGCACTCTCTGCAACAGTAGACACCAGACAGCAACATTTACAGGTACCATTGTCGCTATAATATAGATTGAAAAAACATTGTAGCATCAATCAGGCAACCATGTTCTTATTTTCTGCGGCAGTTTTTGTTGACTGGCAGCATTGTAAACACAATGCAGGAAAACGTGTATGAAAAAGCCACTGGATGTATGTCATGATGGCAGAAGCTATGAGTAAGAGGTTACATTTCCTCAGGAGTTATTGTGGCATGGTGTGGCTTGTGTGTTGGAACAAGGCTTCCTTCAAACCAATCATGAGGTGCATTAGGCATTCACAACTTGTAAATGGGAATCAAGTCTTAATCTGATCCCTCCATTTTCTCTTGCCTTTCCATCTCAAAAACAAAAACAGCCGTTGCATCTATGTAAATGCAATCATACACACGCAGACAGATGCACAGCCTTCCTTTTCTAATGCATGAGCCTATGAAATTATAGCTACGTTCCATCTGTTGGAAGAGACAGGTTTATAAAATGGCCTCCAAAAGTGACATCAATATACAAATCCTACTGGGATGTCTGTTCAAATGTGAATATGAAGATTCTAATCTGTTTGGCCATGTTGTGAAAGCCCACGCTTCATGAGTCCATGCAGCTGCTAGAAGAGGTCTCGGGGCTTACTCCATAATCACCAGAAGCATTTGAGAAGCTATCTGATACCTGGTGACACTAGTGTTGAGAAAGGTTGGCAAGCGTTTATCCATATCATAATAATAATTTAAAACTTTTTGAACTGCATGCCACAAGGAAATTGAAATATATGGGTACAGTGACTGCCCGTTTTGGATTTCTTTTTATTTTTATTAAATACTGCCGATGTAGTAGTGTGACAATTTGTCTCAGTTACAGTAGCATCAGACACTGTGAGGTGAGGAATATTGTATCAATATAACAGTGACAGACAAATTTGAACAAAATGAGAGCTGCATTAAAAATGATTCCTTCCACAAAAAAACTATAGATTCAACACTTAAGATAATACTCAAATTCACCATTAACCAACGCTGAAAAATTGAGGCACCAGGGAAATGGAGAGAAAGAACCACAACAATGGACACTGAATCAATACCAAGAAAAATGAAAAATGCAGGGAATGAAATTTCAATTGATCGTTTAAGCAGTTGTAGGTCTCAGAGGGACCTCTGTTTTAGGGTACTGAAGGGTCAAATAGACTGGTTGACCACCTGGTTAATGGATCAATTGACAAACCAAATTGTTGGTAGTGAATTAGTGGAAGCTACCTCTTGTCATTGGCATTCACACCTTAGTACTAAGCTCTCTAAAATAGTATAAAAACACAACTTGGTATTTTGTGTTGCTCTGAGGATTCAATGACGTGGCCAGTGACATTAGCTGAAAGTACTATAATTTACCTAATGCATTACAGCACGGATCTCAAGGTTACCCTAAAATGTTCCATGTCAGTGGTTTACAGATAATGCTTGTGGTGTAACTACCTAAGCCTCTGAGCATAACCCTCAGCTCTGGCTCATCCAATCGAGAGCGGATATTTGGCAGGGCTAAACGTTGATCCAGGGGTTGATGCAGGCCCTGAAATGTAGCTATACTGTGCACATGACTAAGCACTCATTGCTGCCCAAAATGAAAATGACTATAATTAGCCTCCTATTTGCCAAGAGTCATTAGACTATGATCATCTGTTTGCGTGTGAGACAGTGTGCACAGACTCACAAAACATTTTACATTACACGGCAACCTGGAGTGATATTACACAATTAATTATTTCTCACTCAACAAACTGTCCTCATCTCGATGGCCCCTAAAGCATAGTCTTGGATGGTGTGTTGATTGAGGGAGTTTGAACATCCACAGTCAACAGCAAGACCAGCAATCAGATCTATTCTGCGTCTAAGCTTGGCTTTCCTTTGGGAGGTGTTGTAGCTTTCCAGTGGGAGGTGAGGTAATTGTGTTTGTGTGTGTGTCTTCTGACTAAAACAGCCAACCCATTAGGCTTTGCCAAATACCTCTAATGGCATGTTTCAGCATTGTTTTCTTCTTAAGTAGGCTTTTGATTATATAGCCTGTCACATAACCTAAACATATAACCAATAACATTTCAGCCCAACTGGTTTCCATGCACAAATGTCTTCTGACTACTTCCATGTTGCTTCATCAAAGCCATAGAAAGAACACATTTGGTTGATATAGCAATGTCTTCAAAACCTTGATGTTACAGTAACAAACTGTTAGCATACTGTAAAGGGGTGTGTCTATTTCAGACTAAAAGAAAAAAAATGTTTTGAATGTCTGTCCCTTAAATGTCATCTAGCTGTCATCGAGTGTGCTGTAGCAATGTTATCAAATGAAACATTCCAAACAAGCTGGTAAATGATTATGCTAATCTCTTGACTATTATGAGCTGCAGAAAAGGATGGTCGGAGTAAATATAAAATGTATTTTAGTTTCAGTAAAACTACTCAACTGAATAGATCTTTTCAAAGCTTACTCATTCCTCACCAGCTGAAACATATTACAAACATAGGACATAATTGCATGAATGTGGTATTTCATCTGTTTTAATTCAAGCTAAACTAATGTTAGATCTAAACTTGTAAATAACATTTAAGGGCAACCTCTTTACAGCCTTGTTATGTATACACACATAAGAGGATAATCTAACAAGGATTTTGCACCTCATCAAAAAACAAAATCAAACAGTTTGTTTTTTTACTGACTTAATAATTTTCAAGGTAACTGTCCTTGCAACCATGTTGTGCATTGCACAGTTAATATTAATTAAATAAGATCCTGTCACTATGGAATTTTGTCATACGTAATCATTTACTAAATTCATCTAAAGGTGGTTCACTTCATAGGTCAGACCTAAATTAAGCCAATTTAAATATTACAAATGTAAAAATGCAGAATAATAATTACATGCATAGTGATCACATTGTGGCAGAAATATGCACTTTGAAGCATTACTTTACAACAAGCTGATGGGAAAATTCAATATTTTCCATATTTTAAAAATGGCCAAAGTGCTTTACAGTTCCCTACTTACAACGTTAGGAATGGTAATGTCAACTTTGTGTCATAGCTCATGCAATACACATTTCTGTCGTTCTCTGTTCGTTACTCAAACACATCCGTCCGCTGACGCACAAGAGGGCCATGATTCACCTCCTTGTACAAACTCATCTACTTGGGAATACCACACCAAATTGTCTGTGCAACCACATTCATGAGGTGTTTGGTTCTGAAGAACCACATAGAGAACACTTGCATGGAAGGGAATGCAATTGTCAGAAGGACGGATCCTTCACTCAAGGTTATCTTGACATCCAGGAAATAAGAAACACCTCTCTTGACATTCGCAATTTCCAGTCTAAAAACCAGATAGGTCTGAACATAGCAAACAGCAAAGAAGCCACGAAGAACGCATACACTTTGACATTGAGGAACAAAGGTGAGGCTAGAGTGCTATCATGTGAATACAGGAGCGATTTGCAGAAATCTTAATGACTAAAAGTCCTAACCGGTACTAATGAGACCGGTTGCCATGGAATGCCTGCTGATCCATATGCTCAATGCAAGCTTTCAAATGCTGTAGTCTACAGCAGGGTCGCATTAATTCAAATTTTCCATTGGCAAATGCTTGCCATTATACTTTGACCAGATAAGACTTTGAATGCATTACATGTTCAGTGCACGTACTTCATGGTGCTAGTCTCTTCCAATTCCAGGGTATGATAAATTTGCAGTTGAGAGGAATCTCTCCTGGAGAATTCAATTTGGTAAAAAAGAAGACGAGTATCACAGCAACATTACAGAGCTCCTCGGTAATGAAGTCTTACACATTTCTACAGTGATTAAATTGATTTGATGGCCAAGGAGTTGTTCACGCATCTTAAGTCACGTTCTGAGGGCTACACACTCCTTAGAGGTTGATGGTTGGAGGAAAGTCTGATCAAGAGATTGTTTAAAATGACAAAAGCCTTCAAGGGGGTCATGGGATTTGCAGGCTGGCCATGACCAAACACCCACTGAGATGTTAGACCCACCTTTAGGTATCCTCTGGCTCATTTCATACTGACAGACTGAAATCAACAACAGACCAAATGTAATTGGAATCTCAATTTTAATGTAGTATTTCTGAATAAATTCTATCGACTGACTGCGCTTCCTTAATCTACTTGATAATAAAGACGATAAGACCATTTCAAGAAGTAAATATACACTAGGCTTTGGCCACTTAACATTTCTAAATTTAAAAGATAGTTTTGGGAAATAATGTATGTTCCTGACTTCCCCCTGGTCAAAGGAGCTGATCATTGTCAATCATATGACTGTAAGTCCAATAATGAGTCATTTAGGTAAGTAGGTCGGTAAAGTGCAATAAAAACACTTTCAGATATGATCTTATATCACATGTTTTGTTGTCTAATATTTGCTTTCTGAGTTTGGATATCACCGTAAATTGAAAAACGCTGTAAAATGTATTGGGGTTCAGGGTTAAAAACTGTTTTTGCTTTAAATAACTTGTGGATTTAGACAAATATATATATTAAGCCATGAACAATGGTTTGTAGTTTGTGAACAATTCTTCTTTCCCTAACTGCAAAATGGTAGCCAACAGAGCTAAACTAAGTCATAAATGATGGATTTAAGTTTCACATTTTAGAACACAGTCAACTCAAATATGTAAGTATCTAGAAAACTAATCAATTTATCAACACAGATTTATTTTTATTAAAGGTACAAACGTTTCCAATATTTTCATTTCTCCAATAGTCCACTAAATATTTCTAATCTTTTTATAAATAATAGGGTTTAGTTATGCAATATGCATTTTCTATACTCTTCACACAAGGAGGGCAGACTCTAAGCTTGGAGGAAATTAAAGCAAAAGGTTGAAGGCAAGTGTGCAGATAATTTCTACACCTGAACAATGCTCTATTTAAATCTTCTGATAAATTTGCATATTGATGTTGACACTAGAAATGTGACAGAAGACAATTACACCTGCAGAAAAGCGATGTCTGCAATTCGTTTTGTCTTTTGCTATATTCATCCAGATGAATATAAACATAAGAATGAATATTAAAACTGATTTGGTTTAAGGCAAAGTGGTGATCTGTTGTCTGCTAAACCACCTCTCTCTGTGCTCCACTTTCCCATACACGTTGGCCTTCCACACGTGATGACAGGTTAGTAGTACCACTGCCTCCAAAAAAAGATCAAAGGTATTTTTGTCCATGGATTTAAAGTGTTCAATATTTCACAAGAAAAGATGGTTTCCCATAG
>JAVQJS010030651.1:0-22448 GCA_036024795.1 Galaxias rostratus
CCCCCCTCCCATTCTAATGACTTCTTAACCTTCAGTTATTTTTTGCTGTTATGTTGTTAACGCTGGTCACTAGTATACAACTGAAAACAAGTTTTGGTGTTTCCCCCCCACTACTTCTGTGAGCAACAACACAAAAAAATGTTGAGTGAAAACCCGATCGACCGGTTGGACACGGAGCGAAACGGTTTCACAGCAGACTGTTGTTTCGCTCCCGACACAAACGAGTGTTGCTATGGTTTCTACACACCGGGGACGTTTTAGTCCACTGGCATCCCATAACCCTCATAACAGGTAGCTTATTTATTTACTGTTTCGACTACACCAATGACCCAATGGCCATAGAATTACTCTAAAACATTTAGCATTCACTGTGGCGGGCAACGTGTGCATTGATTAAAAATAACTAACATCTATGTGCTTTTAATGGAATGAATTCAGCGAGCCATAAGGCTACGCTAGTACAGGTCCGTGAATCACCCTCCCCAGTTTCACCATCCCATTCCAGTGATACAATTACAATACCAGACCAGTTACACACAAACACACCAGCACTGCTGCCACACCCATGAGGATCCTAACCTGGAGAAGATAGACTTAGGTGTCCCAGACACGTAAACAAAGTCCGATAGAAATGAAATAGACAACAAGTAGAACGAAAATAAAAGTAGAGATTGTGCTACACTGTTCAGTGAAACTCAGTTGGGATTGCTTAGTGTCACTTAACACTAGAGTTTAAGGATTGAGATGATCAATCCACAGCAAACTACCAGACAGGTTTCCTTTCAGGAAGACTAATTTGGGCACAGTAGAATTAAAAAATGCTATGTGATTTCCTCAAAGTTTGCAGACTGTTATACACACTAACAGTCAATAAGGTATAGATAAAACTTAAGTGAAAAAGATTGCTCTTTTTTTTTGATGAATGGGTTTAAGTGCTAAATAAACATATGGTCGCCACAATGCAGAAGTCCGCACACCATATACTTCCCCTTTTGAGCGAGTTTATATCAGTTAAGCTTTGAACACCCAAAGTACACAATGTGACAAACCTCACACAGCTCATGAAATATAAAAAGTATTTAAAGAACGATAGCATGTTCTCATCTTTGTGAAATGCAAAACCATTCCTACTCGGTTGTTTGTCGCCCCTCCCCCCATGGTTCGCATCGTACTTTTCCATTGTGACAGACAACTTAATAAGCAGCGCTGAAAACACTGCAGGCTTCTCCTACCATAGCCGAATCTTTCTTATCTAGCTAATCCAGCCTCAAACCACAGTTATTTTAGGACAATTTTATTAAAAACACTCCAACATACATCTTAAGAAACTGTACAATCTATGACATTGACATCTCACCCTTTTAAATGCAAATAGTTTACGGACATTAAAAACAGAATATTGGCATTGGTCCTTACAACTCAGTGACAGCTTACAAATAAGAAGCTGGGTGGGTAGAGGTCTAGATAAAGCATGGGTCACTTTGTTTGTAATCTATATCCATTAAGTAACAATTGTAAAAAAAACAAAAAAACACACACAACCACAACTGGGATGTCCCTAAGGGTGGTTCAAGAGGAAATTTACAATCTATTGACGTTTCAGGTCCAGCTGGATGACCTTACAAGTTCTCCATCTCTCTTGGCTGAAAGACAAAATAAAAATAAGTTAGTTATGTGTCCGTTCTAAATTCTTACAATTGGATCTTAACGTGTAAAAAAACCGAATCATTTTAAAAATGGTAACTTACCTCTGCCTTGCTGTACTTCTGCTGCGCTCGTCTTCTGGCAAAGAACTGGACAACGAACGGGGCAAAAAAAATAAATTAATATTAGTGATTAATATTAGCTGCACAGACACCTAGCCTATAACCATTGTGGACGTCTTCCAGTTAACATGGATGGGTGTGGGAAGGCCACTCACCAGAACCAGCAGGCCAGCTACCACAGCCAGAGCCACCACCACAATGACAGCGATGATCCCCCCTGTCAGCCTCTTCATGGTGAAGGTGGGCCCTTCCTCGTCCACATAGTACACCAGGATGTTCTCCATGACCAGCGGCTGGCCGTCCACACTGGGCGTGAAGTTAGCCTGGTTCTGGAAGAGGGGCAGGACTTTCACCTGGGAGGGAGAGAACGCGTTAAGGGGGCGATGCTAGGCTATGCACACCGTTTTGGTAAAACCTTGATTCAATGTCAACGTTCACTTGAGGCCCCGTGGCCAAGCCAGATTTGAACCTACGTCTTTCTCCATGTAGTAGGCCATGCGGGACAAGTCGCTGGTCCGATCCCCAATGGCCTTTTTTACGTCAACAACGATGAGACGTGCCTCCGGGTCATACTGGAGGGGGGGGGGGTAACAAACAAACACAAGTCAACACACAGGTACAGGTATCTATGGCTATTTCCTGGCCGTGCGTGGCATCCAGAATGAACACCGTCTTTACCTCCACGTCCTTCACCAGGGTCTTGTTAAAGCTGTAGCGGGTATGGATGGCATCAGCAATGGCCCTGTGGTGTGAGAGAGGAGATGGGTTAGCCTTTTCGGACATCTCATAAAAATCATAGAGGGATTCCACACATGATGCTGCACTTACGCTTGGAGTTTGGTGGCATCCGGTGCAGGGGTCATCGCTTTGTGTGTCAGCTGCAGGCGGACCCAGCTGTGCGGGGAGGGGGGGGGCGTAACAAAGAATTATGGTTCTATACTTGACACAAATGCCTAGTTCTCTTACAAAAATAATGACAAATTATTGATATCCTTTCTATTCATCAAAGACCAACACTAGGGTGGTTTGATAAAGCCCAACACCAGGTGATACGAGACGGAACACTCACTGGGTCTCCACCAGCTTCTCACACTTGAGGTTCTTGTCGGACTTGTCCGTGCGACGCACGCCGGCACTGTTCACACACCAGCACTCCTCCGTGTTGTTGCACTGCTTGGCTTTGAACTTGCCGTCGCTCTCGCAGTCTGGGTCGTAGATGCCGTCGTTGTCGACGAAGGCGGTCTCCACTGGCTTCCCACCGGAGCGGGTGGACAACCCTTTACGGGATCGGTACATCTCCGCCTTCATCAGGAAGCACTTGGGGATCACTGAGGAAGAGGGACGACATGTTAAACAGGCAGGACACGGGTCTGTTATGTATACGCCAGCCAGGCTATGGGCTCGGCTGGTTGCAGTCGCTTTCAAAATATGAGGCAGAGCAGAATGTGGGGGATGGTCCTTTGCCTTACAGCTGCTACTTACAGGCATCACACATTAGGGGTTGCTTCTGGCCGTCTCCCACCATGAGAAAACACTGGCATGGTGTTCCATCACAGGTCGCCCATTTCATAGTATTACACGCACCTTGAGGTGTCCAAATAAAAACACGCATTTAAATTAGAGTCGTTTAGTGGTCAAAGTCAATACACACATATTCCAATTGCTGTTCCATACATTGTTCAGCATTCTAAATGTAACAATAGTCTAGATAGCCTACCCCACCTGCCTGAACAAAGCTAGCCCACCCACACGAAATTGATGATTGATCGATTTTATTTCATCATAAAGGGAGGAAAATGCTGCTTTATAAAACAAGTAGGCTATTGTGGCTTGGGTTTGGAAAATTCGGAGAGAGCCAAGCCAGGAAAGTCAACAGGGCGTTGGTTACCTGCATGGCACGTGATCTCCGCTGAGACCGAGTTACATTCTCCCCACCCCCACTACCACCTGTACCGAAACTTAACTCAAAATCACTAACGAAATCCTCAGATAATTAAGACGTATTTCGGATCGTAAATGACTTCTCATTGAACGAAAAACAGTTTTGCAGAATCACTTTAAATGACCTTGAACTCACTGTTAAAAAATTGCATAAGTAAAAATAAAGAAATCTTTTGTAAAATAGTTTTGATGAGAGATTAGTCAAGTTATATTTTACAACCATCTAGTGGATACAATGGAGACGTGGGCTACACAATTGAGCGAATTTACCAGGCTTTTCATTCACTTACATTTACTTCAATCCTCGTAACATAACTTATAGTTACTCATATCTTGAAACAAAAATGTACTTACATTGAGCATAAGCCCCGACAGCCAAAGTCGCCAGAAGCAAAGCAATCAAAATCTTCATAATTGAAGCTGAAGGCAACGAGAAAAGCTTTGGAAACGGTCCTCGCCGGTTTTGAGTCTGATTAGTATGAAGCACGCAAATGGAGTAAACACCTGTGCTTATAAGATGTCCTTTTGTGTATGCAGGTGCGGTCTCGTCCAACCAGTTAAGGGAGAATCGTCGAGGTGGTGTTTTATTTAAAAAAGCAGAAGTAGCGCGATTTTGGTCGAGAGTCCGGTAAACGAATGATGTGTTTTAAGTTGATAATTTTTTTCGACTATTCCGTAGTTTGTGTTTAACCTAAAATGACTGTCGTTTGTGTACAAGATTTATAAACCCGTCCACTCTCATGACGTCACGGATTTTGGGGGAAAAAAAGGTTTTGGGTGGGGGTTATGGTAGGCAAGGCTATTACCTGTGACTCACCTGTGACCATATTTGGATACAAACGGAGGAAACGTGAACGTAATATCTACCTATGAGAACAGCAATATTTATTAGGTCCTGATATTACACAATCATTAAACCGTTACGGTCGTTTTAAATAATAGCCTTTTGAAATGGAATTAGCCTCTAAATGCCCTCAATTATACCCCTATTTGTGCTAATTAATTTGATAATATATAATCGGTCATGTAAATCTGACTCTGACACAAAGGTGACGGAGTCTAAGTCAGTCAACACTATACATAAATACGTAAATAAATAAATGCAATGTTTACATTAAACTTGTGTATTAAATTGGGTTCCTGCTTGAAGTTTATTTGACCGACTTAGTCCCTAAAGAAATAATTGGCAAAAAATGTTTTGCTTCATTTGACTTTTCCCAACTCATTAGAAACAACTAGTTGAACATCTAAATGTTGTGAAACATCAAATGAACATGATTATATGTTTCCAGTGTTCTGTGAACAGTTTGTAGACATCTATGTCCTTGTGGCAGTTTTACATTTGTAAAACACAGGTTATTTTAGGAATTTCGACAGATGGTTGTGAATTAATATTGGATCACATTAAAAGCAAAGTTTTATTTTACAGAGATTTACCGTATTTAGTCCACAAAGAGACATTGAGTATATAATACATATACTCTGTTAACAATTTGAATTACAACCCTATCCCCCCCAAGGATGAATGATGTTAGTAGATTTGAATATGACAGGATGTGTTAAAGTCAGCTTTAAGAATTGTTATTTGTAAGTATTTTTTGTTTGGAAGAATTCTAAAGGGTCTGAGGGTTTCGAAAAGCGCTTTATAAATAATATGTATTATAAATTGTTTTCTGTAAAAAGACAAACAAAAATGATTTTGAAACTGAAAATTGAAGTGATGCCAATACTGAAACCGGTTGACAAAGCATGCTGTATGAATGACTCAAGTTTCAACCTATGGTGTTGATGGAGATGACAGTGACTCACAGGTCAAGTAACTGAATCCAATTATTGTTGTTATTATAAGGTTGTTTTTTTTACAGTAACCAACAGTCTCTTTTCGAAAAGCGCCGTACAGTAAAGCAGAATATTTGTTCAATAAATACAACAAGCAACAATATGTTACAATGACTACAATTAATTCTTCTAAATGTAATGAAGACCTATTACTCAACTTTGAGCAATAATAAGTTGTACAAAACTCATACTTTTGTGGACATCAACCTGTAACCATACAGCAGCTAAAGTATACAGGACATTATGATTGATGGCTTTTTAAAACACCCGCAAGTTCTATAACATGATCCCCTCTGAAAACGTCAAATGTGTGTACTACA
The DNA here is from genome assembly GCA_036024795.1 of Galaxias rostratus. Classification (NCBI taxonomy): domain Eukaryota; kingdom Metazoa; phylum Chordata; class Actinopteri; order Galaxiiformes; family Galaxiidae; genus Galaxias; species Galaxias rostratus. The sequence goes on from JAVQJS010030651.1 coordinate 5,867, forward strand.
ACACTGACTTATCTGAGGTAGAAATTTAAGAAGATAGCATTGATAAAAAAATTCCACGCTAGACAAACATAATGCTTTAATAACCAATGTTATACAACCATATATTTCTTATCGCTTGTGCCCAGCTTTATTATCCAGTAGTTATGATGTCTGAATTGATTTGACGTGTAATCTTTATGAAGGGCCATTAACAGATTTGACTTGTCGTCTTTATGGCGGGACTAAACAGTTGTTTAAACAATGCAGTGCTTCGTTCTTCCTGTAGAGGGAGCTCATGAACCGGTAAATATTACGTGTGTTTAACCCCTTCATCACCACCCGAGTGCTACTGCAGCGTTGAGTCTTTATGGTGTGATGGGCCGTTGTCCCAATTTACAACCAGGACGTTCACTGTTATACACAGAGAATGCCAACCCACTCAGTGCCTTCCCCTTCCAATTACAAATGTGGGATTTAAAAAAATATATATTTGTTGCATAGGCAGGAACTTTTTCCATGGAAAGTGTTCATTCATAAATCAGAATGTCAGCTTGACTTAGTGGAGTTGGCACATGTGCTTCAGTTTATCAGCAGTTTTGCTGTGTATTGCTTTATTCATGTGTTATAGTTTCAAGTTTCAACCCGCCAATTGGAGTTATCCCTCCACATCCATCCATCCATTATCAGAAGCACTTATCCTATGCAGGGTTACAGATGTGGGAGGTGGGCTGGAGCCTATCCCAACCGACTTTGGGCGAGAGGTAGGGTACACCCTGTACAGATGGTCAGTCCATCGCAGGGCTAACACGTACCACACCCACACACTTTGGAGTCACAAATTAACCTACATGTTTTTGGACTGTGGGAGGAAACCAGAGTACCCGGAGCAAACCCACACCAACATGGGGAGAACATGCAAACTCCATACAGAAAGGCCCTCAGCTGGGGATCGAACCCAGGACCATCTTATTGTGAGGCAACACTGCCAACCACTGCACCACCGTGCTAACCCGTCCATAGACTGTTAATTTGAATATTTTATTCCAGCAATGGTGAGCCTCAAATATTATTGATTTAAATTCATAGGCCTACGACGCCGTGATCATCTTCATGTCGATTGCATTAATAAAAAAAATTAAAGTTAAAAGCTAAAACGTAAAACTTCACTCAGAGCAATGTGCGTTTTTTTTGGCTCAAACAGCATTTTGCATATTACACTTGATCCTCAAATATTAAAATCTGTTTGACGTTCTTCTTGAATTATACAACCCGTCTCCACAGACGACCCGAACGTATCTCCTGTCTTTGTCGTTCCACAGTGAGGAGGACAAAGGGAGCCTCAGGGAGCAGTCCAGTCATTGTGTGAGGGCCAACACAATATGGGTGTCTCCCCTCTCAGAAGTTTAAGATGTCACTGTACACTGAGATGGAACATTGTCCTGGGTCCCTAGAGGAAGTTGGAGAGGGAGGGAGGGGGGGGGGGCAGCGGAGAGACAGGTTGAGATGTGGAAGCTGGTTGCAAAGTCTGGCTATAGCCACAAAGAGCAAACACAGAGGCCAGGGAGCTAAGCGGGAACGACACGTCCAGCCGTGGAGAACCCTTCCACGTCTCCAATGAAACCCTCCTAGGCTTTCACTAGACTGAGAACCATGCGGTAAGCACCAACATAAGGGCCACCACACTGTTGTTTAGGCGGATATTTAATTAATCCCACTTTCCATTCGGGATCGCAGAGTTCTGTTGATGTGTCGCGCTTCTCTTCTTGTGCCTTTTTTAGGACACTTCTACAACAATCATTTTTATTATTATTAAATTAATCAGTAGCTCAGTGTGCCCTACGGGTAGACATCCTCTAACATAACTGGAAAAATAAAGCTACTGCTATCACAAATGTATATATTCTTATACATTCTTATCTTATATGTAACTTATATATATATTCGAATCTAATACAAAGTAAATAACACGAAATCAAAATTTACAGCTATAAATTATAAAGATGTCCGGTGTATGGGGTACTAAAGTGACAGAGTCCGCATAAAGTGACAGAGTCATAGGTCACTTTAGTACCCCATACACCGGATATCTTTATAATTTATAGCTGTACATTTTGATTTCGTGTTATTTACTTTGTCTTAGATTTTATTTAGCTATTTTGTTATATTCTATTAAAATGTCTGTATTAGCGCTAGGTGTCGAAGAGACACAAGAATTTCATTGCATACTTTTGCCTCTGTAAACGTTATGCATATGACAATAAAAAACCTTGAAACCTTGAAACCTAATGAATCTGTGTCGGACACGTTGTTCTGCAACCAGCTTTACAACATGCTACCAGGTGGTCATGTTATTCTATATCAGACAGAAACCCAGTGGCGTCTCTGAATTCTTACTTTTCCTGCTTCACACGCCACTTTGATTAATCAACATGTAGAGGGAGACTTACCTTATATTTACTGATATTTTACAGATTTTACAACACGTCTAGTCTTTGCAAAAATTTATATTGGTTCTATTGTTAGCTGACATGCTGCTATGACGGTTGTTTTTAATTGATCGTTGACAAGGTCAAAGGTTAACAAAACACGAAGTTCTACGTGTCCTGTACTTTTCAATGGCCTTCCACCATTTACATGGTTCCATAGTGTAGTGGTTATCACGTCTGCTTTACACGCAGAAGGTCCTGGGTTCGAGCCCCAGTGGAACCATTGACAATAGTAGCTTTTCATTGTCTTACTACGTGTACTCTGCACTTTGACAATAAAGTTTAATCCACTATGATTTCTATTCAATGGGTGTACCCTGAGTGGGAGAAGAGTAGAGAGTCTGAGTGGCATGGTGTTCCTGACAGTTAACCTAATGCTTGTTCCGAGCAGTGTAGGGTAACAGAAACTCAAATGACACCAGTTCAACAAACTTTGGCATTTCTACATTCGTTTAGATGGTCTGTCCATTTGAGTAGAGTCCCTTGTGCAGCGTTTGCAGCCAGGTTTGATTGAATGCTCAGGGAATGGAGGTCACATAACTAAAAAGCAGACTCTGTGAGAGATTAGATTTTGTATTTTGGAAAATATAACATATTCCCACCAGTGACACTAAATGAACCATTCTTAATATGCTATTGTTTTGTTCTTTATTTACACAGATCTTTACTGCTATTGCTGTTGTGTCTGTGGGAAGCTCTGGATTACTGCATAGCAAGTGAGCAATAAGTTGCACCGTCTGAAACAGTTAAAACACTACATTACACATCCTAGTATTCCTAGTAAAATGTATTGTCGTTTATGTTGTGAGTACAAGTCTAAATGTGTTTTCCTATGGTTCCCCGTCTCCAGTTGCTGATTTGAGTGACTGTGCCTCAGTGGGTAAGACTTGCCCCGCTAACGCAGAGTGCCACCAAACCCTTGACAACAGTTTCACCTGTGCCTGTCGCCTGGGCTACAAAGATGCCAATGGACTCCCATGTGTGGACATCGATGAGTGCGCAATGGGCGTGCACAGCTGCCACCCCAAGGCCGACTGCAGAAACACACAGGGGAGCTTCAGCTGCCTGTGCCAGCCAGGATACTTTGGCAGTGGCTTCCAGTGCGACGACGTCAACGAGTGTCTGGTGGAGAACGGGGGCTGCCACACCTATGCCCTGTGTGCAAACAAACAGGGCGGGCGGGACTGCCAGTGCAAGTCTGGCTTCACCGGCAACGGCTTGCAGTGCTCCGACACCAACGAGTGCGCCGACCCGACCATATGTCACTGGAACGCCGCCTGCACCAACAACCCGGGCTCCTACGTGTGCACGTGTGTCAGTGGCTACAAGGGCAACGGGAACTACCTGTGCCTGGACATCGACGAGTGCTCGCAGAACCAGGTTTGCCCCACCTCCGCAGGATACAGAAGCTGCCAGAACTTACCTGGCTCCTACCAGTGCACCTGCAACACGGGGTACGCCAGCAACGGGAAGACCTGCCAGGACATTGACGAGTGTGCCAGCAACACCTGCAGTCCCTACGCGCTCTGCGTCAACTTCCCCGGCTCGTACAGGTGCACCTGCAACGTGGGCTTTTTAGGGAACGGGCTCATGTGTGCGGACGTCGACGAGTGCAAAGGTCAGAACGAGTGCGACCCCAACGCATCCTGCAACAACCTCCTGGGTAGCTACAGCTGCTCCTGCCCCAGTGGCTACAGAGGAGACGGCAGGGTGTGCACAGACATCGACGAGTGCGTGAAGTCCGACATCTGCCCGGCACGAGCCAGCTGTGTCAACGCCGGCGGCTCCTACTCCTGCGACTGTGGCGTGGGCTACACCTTCAACAACTCGACGTGCCAGGACCTGGACGAGTGTGCCGTGGGGCGCTGTAGTCGCAACGCCAACTGCGCCAACTTCGCTGGCGGCTTCACCTGCAACTGCCTCTCGGGCTACAAGGGTGACGGCCTCACGTGCGCAGACGTGGACGAGTGCTCGCTGGCCCAGCAGTGCCACGGCAACGCCCTGTGCACCAACGTCCCTGGCTCCTACAACTGCAGCTGCCGTGTGGGCTACTCTGGGGACGGGGTGAGCCAGTGCCAAGACGTCAACGAGTGCCTAGTGGACAACGGAGGGTGCCGGAACAAGGCTACCTGTGTGAACAGCCAGGGCTCCTTCCAGTGTCTGTGTCTGAAGGGATACAGTCTGGTCAACGGGACTCTGTGCCAGGACATCAACGAGTGCCAGAAGATGGACGCGCCCTGCCTCGTGAACGAGCAGTGCACCAACACGGAAGGCGGCTACGATTGCCCCTGCAGGCTGGGCTTCTCCCGCCCCTCCCCCACCATGGACTGCACAGATGTGGACGAGTGCAAGGGGGCCAGCCCCTGCCACCCGAACGCCACCTGCCTCAACGCCATGGGCTCTTACACCTGCACCTGCAAGCGGGGCTTCGCGGGCAACGGCACCCGGTGCCAGGACGTGAACGAGTGTGAGACGGCGGGCGCGTGCCACCAAAGGGCGCTGTGCACCAACCTGCCGGGGGACTTCTCCTGCGCGTGCCAGCGAGGCTTCAGCGGCGACGGCTTCTCCTGCCAAGACGTGGACGAGTGTTCCCTCTCCAGCAGCCTCTGCCCCCCCGCCTCGGTGTGCGTCAACTCCCCCGGCGCCCACATCTGCTCCTGTCTCAACGGCACCGTGGCCGCCAACGGAACCTGCGCGCCGCCGAGCACCAGGTGCAGCCCCGCCTGCCACCTTCAGGGCCTGTGCCACCCCTCGCCTGCCGGCTACCAGTGCGTGTGCGACGCCGGTTTCCAAGGAGACGGCGTGAGCTGCTCCGATGTTGACGAGTGTCAGAGGGGCACGGCGTGCCCCCAGAACGAGACCGAGTGCAGGAACTCCCCAGGCTCCTTCACCTGTGTCTGTAAACGGGGTTACAAGCAGAACGGGACCGACTGTGTTGGTAAGTTCCACCATCAAAACCCTGTCGCCACAATGCATCTTTGCCCGATAAGTTTTAATGATAATAATAATATATTATATTTATAAAGCGCTTTTCAAAACACTCAAAGACGCTGAGCCGTTTTGACCCGTTCCACAACGTATCCGACCTGTTGGTCACGTGACAGCTCTCTAGATTGTCTACAGTCTGTTGTGATTTCGATCTCCTCCCGTTTCTTTCCTCAGATATCAACGAGTGTGAAACGGGCCAGGAGTGCAGTGAATTTGCTCAGTGTGCCAACACGGTGGGGAGTCACCGTTGCGCCTGTCTCAGTGGCTTCACAGGGGACGGGAAGACTTGCTCTGGTAAGTCTCCTCCCTCCTCAGTTTGCCTCCCTCCCTCCCTCCCTCCTTCCCTCCCTCCCTCCCTCCCTCTCTGTTGTGTCAGTATGGACTCTCCCTCTCAGCTTTTTTCTTTTAGCACCATGTGGCCTTGTTTCCCTGACACTCTGCCATTTTGGGTGAATTATAGACATTGATGAGTGCCAATCCCAAAATGGAGGATGCCACAGCGTGGCCACCTGTGCTAACACCCCCGGATCCTTTTCCTGTGCCTGTCCCCCCGGTACCAAGGGCTCGGGCTTTGAGTGCCAGGATGTAGACGAGTGTGCAACAAACTCCAGCAGGCCCCACAACTGCAGCAGCCTGGCAAGGTGCAACAACACAAACGGCTCCTACTCCTGCCGCTGTCTGGAGGGTTACCAGGGCGACGGCTTCGGCTGTGAGGACGTGGACGAGTGTCGGTCGCCATCCACCTGTGGCAGTAACATGACGTGCCTCAACAGCCCCGGCTCCTACAACTGCACCTGCATCCTGGGCACGGTGTACGACGTGGGCACGTGCGTGACCAAGGACGAGTGTCTGAGCGAAAACCGCAGCGTGTGCCACCCTCGCGCCCGTTGCCAGGCGGGCGGCCTCTCCCACTACTGCCGCTGCCGCGACGGTTACCGCGGCAACGGCACGGACTGCGGCGACGTGGACGAATGCGGCCTGTCGGGCCCTTTCACGGCGTGCCCGGAGTTCTCCCGCTGCCTCAACACGGAGGGTTCCTACGCGTGCGACTGTTGGAGCGGTTACCGCGGCAACGGGACGCACTGCCACGACGTGGACGAGTGTGCGACGGGCAATTTCACCTGCCCCTCGAACAGCAGTTGTAGTAACGTGGGCGGAAGTTACCGCTGCCCCTGCGACGTGGGCTTCGAGGCGAACAACTCGCGGTGCGTGGATGTGGACGAGTGCTTGTCGGGACGGGCCCGGTGTCCTGACGCCTCCGACTGCGTCAACACAGCGGGAGCCTTCTTCTGCCTGTGCCGCCCCGGCTACCAGCGCAACGGCAGCACCTGCGACGACGTCAACGAATGCCTGAGCAACGCCACGTGCCCCGAGCACAGCGTGTGTGTGAACACGTTGGGGGGCCACCTGTGTCCGTGTAGAGCGGGCTTCACCCAGGTGGACGGCCTCTGTGTGGATATTAATGAGTGCAGCCAGGCCGGGCCGCTCTGCACCAACGGGACGTGTGTCAACACGCCGGGCTCGTTCTACTGCGAGTGCCACCTGGGCTTCCAGAGCAATGGAACCGGAACCGGCTGCGTGGATGTGGATGAGTGTGGGCCGTCCCTGAACTCCTCGGTGTGCCGGGCCCACTCCAGCTGCGTCAACGTCCCCGGCTCCTACCTCTGCCCCTGTCACCCCGGTTTCGCGCTGAACGGCACCGAGTGCCAGGATGTGAACGAGTGCGCTGGCGACCCGTGCCCAGCTCACTCGGCGTGCAACAACACGCAGGGGTCTTTCCTGTGCCCCTGCCTGCCCGGGTACGCCCCCGTCGGGCCGGGCTGCGCAGACGTCAACGAGTGCCTGGACAACACCACCTGCCGCTCGGACCAGGTGTGCGCCAACCTGCCCGGGTCGCACCGCTGCCTCTGCCGGGAGGGCTTCCACGAGGAGGCGGGGGCGTGCGTGGACACGGACGAGTGTGCGAGCCGGGGCGGCGCCGGGTGCCACCCGCTGGGGCGCTGCTGGAACAGCCCCGGCTCCTTCTCCTGCCACTGCCCGCCGGGCCACGCGGGCGACGGGACCTGGTGCCAGGACGTGGACGAGTGCTCGGCGCCGACCCGGCCGTGCCACCGGGACGCCCGCTGCCTCAACACGCCGGGGTCCTTCCGGTGCGAGTGTGGCCCCGGACTGGTGGGCCTCGGCCCGCTGTGCGTGGACCTGGACGAGTGCCAGCAGAACCGTGGAGGGTGCCACCCGGCCGCCGCCTGCTCCAACCACGTGGGAGGGTTCCTCTGCCGGTGCGGCCCGGGCTGGGTCGCCACGGGCGACGGCGGGCGCGGCAGCACGGGGTGCACGGACCGGAACGAGTGTTTGGCGCCCGCGACGTGCCCTGGAGGCACCACGTGTAGAAACCTAGAAGGGTCTTTTGTTTGTTCCTGTCCTGAGAACAACACAGTGTGTGACCAGAGCGTTCTGAAGGGTGGGCGACTGTTGCTACGAACCGCTCCGCTCACTAGCCCCACATTTTACTCTCTCTTTGGTGTCACAATTGACACTACACTTCTGAATGTAAATGAATGACGTGATTGACGGCTAAGGTCAATGTTTCCTTAACGTTATGTGTGTTCGGTTATTTTTGCTTGTGTGTGTTGGGTGAACCCGCTTGCTCATCCCGTGTGTTTCCCTACAGCGAGCGATCTCTTCCCGTTTGGAAGCGAGGTCGGGGATGGGAGCGTGAAGGTGACCTCTGAGGACGGGAACTCTCCGTATGTCATTCCCCCTCTGGGCGTTCCCTTTCTAGGAAAACTGTACGACAGAATTTATGTGAGTGAAGCCATAACTAAATATAGCTCCAAAAACAGACAAATAACCTCAAATATTTTTTAAGTAACAGAGAAGAAATACAAGACTTCTCTTCTCAGCTTCTTTGATTGTGAACCGTGAAACAATTCAACAGCCTTTTGAAAACAGCTTTTCAATCAAAGCTGTGACGGTTTATTTTTCTCTTCCTCTCGTCCCTGATTCCTCCCTCTCTCCCTCCGGTCCCCACCTCTTCCTTTCTCACTCACTTCCCTCCTTTTCTTCCTCTCTCACTTCCCTCTTTTCTTCCTCTCTCACTCACTTCCCTCTTTTTGTCGCTCAGTTCTCAGATAACGGCCTGGTCCAGTTCCAGTCTGTCACAGAGAACCAGCAGCTGTTGCTTCCAGCCCCCTTCCCACAGGGTTTCCGTGGCAACGAGAGTCTGGCCATGCTAGCGGTGTTTTGGGACGACGCTGACCTCACTCTAGGGGATGGCAAGCTGCTCTATCAGGTCTGGGGTCAGATGTCAGGGGGTAAAGGTTACACCGGGGTCATGGTAGGGTCGTATTTCAGATGTCAGGGGGTAAAGGTTACAACGGGGTTGTGGTAGGGTCATATTACAAACAACACCGTCAGGCACCTTTTCAATACCTCTCCTCTTCTTCTCAAACCAGGAGTACTACAAGCCGAACGCGTCAGACATCTACTCTCAGGTCGTGTTCAACCGCACGGCACAAGAGGTGACGGAGTTTGAAACCCAAAACAAACGCCCTCCGTTCACCCCGGCCTGGATCCTAAAGGTCACCTGGGATCACGTGATGGCCGTCTCTTATCAAAAGGTCAACTACTCCGAGGTAAAGGACTCTTAGCGGACTGGTACAATCATCTGTCAATACATTGTTTTCCAAGATATGATGAGTTAACGAACACTCCTACATCCCACTTTCTAAACTCCCATAGTAACACGTAACAATGACAACTCAGAACATTGGTGTCCAAAGTCGATAAATGCATTGTTAACTTTTTGAGCATCTGTAGAACTTATGACTCACTAAACGTACACATGGGAATGACCTGAGAAAGTGTCCATTGTTCAAAGTGGTGAATGTCTGGGTGGGACAGGACATCATTGTGTTCCCTCAGTGTATTGTCCTGCTTCACCATCCCATTGTTGAGTGGAAACATGAGAGTCTGAAATGTGGAAGGTAACCTCAACAATCACACCACAAAGATGTCTCCACCTTTAATCTAGTCTTTGGCGCCCTCTTGTGGCGTATGTCTTCTCTTCTCAGACCAACACGTTCCAGTGCATCCTGACCACGGACGGCGAGCGCACCTTCGCCCTGCTGCGTTACGGGGAGATGCTTTGGGGCCCCGGCCAGCGGACCCACCACGGGGCTCTCATCGGCTACACGGACGGAGAGAGCCGCTTCCACAACGAGACCACCACCCCCCCGGACAACCTGTTTGGCCTTGGCGGTCGCTACAGACCCCAGCAGGTGAAAGGGACCTTGGGGAGACCGGGTCAGCTGGTGTACGACCTCACGGGGCCCCGGTCGGACGACTCCTCCGACCCCAGGATGAGGTGCCAGACGTGGGCCTCCAGGGAGCCGGACGCGGGGGTCTGGGGCTCGGCCCTGCCCCCGTGCCCGTGCACGCGCAACCAGGCCATGGAGGACCTGGCGTTCGGGCCGGCGACGGAGCCCGGGGGAGCTCTGGGCTCCAGGGTGAAGCAGCTGAGGGAGCTGCGATGGGGGGGCACCAGCGGCCACGAGGTCCAGTCCGTCCTCGCCAACCGCCAGGGGGCGGGGAAGAGGTGTTTGTATGACCTGCAGGGCCCCCTGCAGGTCGGGTATGGCGAGCGCTACTTCTCCGAGGCCACTGCACAGAAACACATTGGTAAGGCCCAGCGCTGTACACCGACTGCTACTGACAGATCTTGGAGTCCGTGTTTTGAACAGTGTGTGGTCACCATCAAGTGTAAAAAGCAATCTGCTGTCTTTAAGGTAGTCACTGATCGTTTACTCAAATCCTTTCTCTCTCTTTCCGTCCGTCACTCTCTCTGTTCTATCTCCTTTTCCATGCTCTCATCCCCCTCCATCTTTCTCTCTCTTTCTGTCACTCTCTCTGTTTTCTCTCCCTCTTCGTGTGCTCATCCCCCACTTTTTTCCCCTCTCTTTAGACGAGGACCTCCTGCCGTTCCAGTGGTGTTGTATCCAGTCTCCTCTCTGCCACCTCTTCCACAGTAAGAGACCGCTGGACCGCTGCCAGGGCTACGGCTGTGCCAGTCCTGACCAATGCATCACAGCCAAGAAAGCCACGCAGGGCATTGGTGAGGAGCAGCCTTCACAAAATAATGACCAGTTCTATCACGACAGAACACATTTTAATTTTACGAGTGGAGTAATTGTCTTGGGTTATGCGCTCAATATTGCAAAACAAAGATTGGGATCCCAAAGCTGGTTATTAAACTGCGTTCATTTTGTGTGTGTGGCTGTCTGTGTGTGTCCGCGTGTGTGTATGTCTATGTGTGTGTGTATGTGTGTCTATGTGTGTGTGTGTGTGTCTGTGTGTGTGTGTGTGTGTGTGTGTGTGTGTGTGTGTGTGTGTGTGTGTGTGTGTGTGTGTCTGTGTGTGTGTGTGCACGTGGCAGGCTTCCCTCTCCAAACAAGGCCAGTGGAGGTTACCCCCGTGGGCCCACAGCGACGGCGTTAGTACCTGGAGCTGAGCTGGCAGAGGGACTGCAGGGAGGAGGAGGTCATGTAACTCAGTGCCGCGTTGTAACACACCAGCAGGAACGTCAGCACCTCAAACCTGCTCAACAAACACACCTTAACACCACTCTTCACCAGGCATAGACATCCTGGCCACACACTATATTACTGGGGCACAGCACGTAGTCCATGCTGCCACGCTAACGTGCCACTGACACCTGCAAAGACACGACCTCTGACCCCTCACCTGTTCTGTGCAGTGAATGTCTCTCTCTGCAGGTGGGGCCCACTGTACACCACCCTGCTCAGCCCGTGATTGGCTAAGGCCCCCTCTGTCAGGGCTAGGGAGCCAATGGTGGATGGCTATGGGTGAGAAGGGGGAGGTTCAACTCAGATTATGTTTCTATAGACTTCATGGAACAGTTGATTGGTGTCAACGGGAGGGTGTGTCCTCACCTCGTGGTAGACTGAGGGTTTAGACAGAGACGGGACCGTGAAGGTGAGGACTTTACTCTGGCCATCCTTATCAACGATTTCCTGCACAATAAAGACAGATAGAGACACAGAGACAAAGTGAGAAGGAGATATAGAGCGAGAGAGAGAGATAAAGGCAGAGCGGGAGAGAGAATTAAGGGAGGGAGCAGGAATTTAAAGGCTGTCATGAAAACAGGGCTTCATCAACTGGAGGAATCATGTCGGTGTGCTCATCGCTTCCTCTATAGATGTGTATCAAGGCTTCCTTGTCCGACAAAAAAATTCTAATAGGAAAGATTGAGATGGGTACAAAAAAAGGAGGACAACGAAGAGGGAGGGAGAACGAGCGAGCGAGGGAGCATCAGTCTCCAGTGTGTCTATTCTGGTGCTGTGTGAGTGTGGGCCAACGTGTGTGTTCTTCACACCCCCCCGTGTGTGTTAATGTCAAACTGATTAACGAGGAGCACACACAGGATGTGGAGTGACAGCTGACCTACTCTGCTATTCTGTTACGCTGGTAGGGGCACAGGGACTTATAGAACAGATTCAGTCACACAAACACAGTGATACAAAGACAACTCTGGCCCCTGGACACTACAGGGACCGCCCAGCCCCCCCCCCCCCCGGCCCCTAGGCCCCCGGCTCCAAGCCCAGCCGTACCAGGTTGTAGATGCCGAGCAGCAGGGCCTCAATGCAGCCTGAGGTGTGGGGGTCCCTGGCTGCGCTGACAGACAGCAGGCTCCACAGCAGCTCAGGGAGGAACTGCAGGGTGAAGCGTTGAAGACGTGGCTCTCCGCTCCGGTAGAACTCAAACAGCTGGTGGCACACCGGCTCCAGCAGCTGCAGGGAGGACCCACGCACGCGCACACACACACATACGAACACATGCCATATTACATCTTAGAGCAGCTAATGGCGCAAGTAGCAGATATATTCATGGTGGTTGGAAGTAAAAGTGTTAAATCGTGTGGGTAAGTGTGTGTATGTCAGAGTACATACATCACTGTAGTTCTCCCTGAGGACTTTGTAAAGTGCAGGGACAAGAACACCTTTGTCCTTCAATGATGTGGCATAGTTGGACACGGCACTGTCAGGGAGAGTCTAAAACATGCACACGCACACGCACACACACACACACACACACACAATTAATAAGATGCAAAGGTCGCCCAACTGAGAACATTAAGATTACTTAATTAACAAATTAATCTTGAAGAAAGAAAATGGATCACTGACGAAGTTGCTGTGAGAGAGTGGGATAGCTCAAACCCCTTTGTGACAGAAAAACCTCATTGAACTAGACGATGCAGCGGCATCGGCTGGAGAAACCCAGTTCGCCGCGCGGGGTGCACTTTGTCTACGCTAGATGAGTGTGAAGCGTATCCACAGTTCAGCTGCGAACACAAACGTTTTGTGGCGGTAACAGCCAGCTGGGAGGTGGTGGTGGTGGGATGACAGCGGCACGGTGCGCGCTCTGCCTCCCCCTACTACTGTGCGTGCTCTTGGCAGCGAGGCTGTCCGAATTACGAGCCCTGGAGCTGTGATAATGTGTTAAGAGTCGTGTTGATGTGTGCGCGGAGGAAGAGGCCCTGCGATGAATCAGCAGCTTGAGTTGTCGGAGAGAGGGGCACGCTGACTACTGATGGGACGCACCTTAAACTCCGACAGCCATTCCTCCACCACACCTTGGTCCATAGCCAGCATCTTTCCTCATCTGAGGTAGGGCCACCTCTGAGAGAGAGAGAGAGAGAGAGAGAGAGAGAGGGGCAGGGAAACAGCTGAGTTTTAACAAACAGGAGATGTAAAGGAACATCTGGCTTAACTTTCCTGTCTTGTTATTCTTCATTTTGTTTAGGTCACGAGGTGGAACACTCAGCAAGCCGCAACTAGACACAGACGGCAAATAAAAAACTCAGACAGCTATATAGAATCCAATTTCACTGGATAGATTGTTTCATTCAAGTTCCTTTTAGGGCCCTTCAACACCACCATAACCATCTTGATGGATACAAGGCACGGTCGCATATTCTGCACACAAAGCTCAGCGGCACATTCAACAGGAAACGGCTAGCTATCAGCTTTATCTGTTGAAGTAGCCTGCGGCAGCAGTGCATCCTAGCAAAAAGAAAGACAGGTTGATTAAAAAAGCGACTTTCTACCTTTGCAGAGAGAGAGAAAGAAACAAATGAGGATAGTCTTACCAGACAGGGTACAATTCTATTCAAATGGAGTTCTGTTTTTTAAATTATTCTATTTTTATTTCCTCTATTCGAACTTCTCCTATCTCCCCGTGAGCACCAGTTTCTCCAATTCTCTGTCCTATTTGACGCATTAGCCTCCCTGAGCTAGCGCACATCCTCTCTGTGTCTCCTCACAGATTTGTATTTACCACGATAGTAAGACATGATTGAAAACTAATCAAAGAGAACAGAAAATACAGTTCTTAATTATAATTGATTATTACATTTCTGTGTGGAGTTTGCATGTTCTCCCCGTGTTAGCGTGGGTTTCTCCGGGTACTCCGGTTTCCTCCCACAGTCCAAAAACATGCAGGTAAATTGGTGTGTCTAAATTGTCCATAGGTGTGAATGTGTGTGTGAGTGGTTGTATGTCTATATGTTAGCCCTGCGATGGATTGGCAACCCTGCATAGGATAAGCGGTTCTGATAATGGATGGATGGAAGTAAGAAATATTATTATTGAAGAACTCATAATTGCCCCCTGGTTACCGAACTGATAAATGAAAACAATAATACTAAAAATATGATTCAATTTGGATGACATCATTACACCCCACCTTGTTGATTAGTTGGAACCCTGACCAACCCAAACACCACTTAAATAGAGCACTTGAAGCAAACTGCACATGGCTACAAGGTGTCCATATCAACAGAAGATACGAAAATCAAACGAGACTCCAGCAGAGCCAAGCCAAAACGTGGTTTAGTCTGGAAGGAGAGTGGCATTTCTTTAAAGCTATAGAACTCAAAAAGAGAGAGCCATTGACTCAGAGTGAAGAAGCCATCGAGAACACTTGTGTCATCCCAGAGGTGGCTATCCCACCAAAGCGAAAGAACCGCTCCTCACTTTGTAACAGTTAAGGTTAGCGTTCAGGATTCTGACACAATTCATCATTAAGTTGAGTGGAGCAATTAATGTTGCCCAGAGTGCGTTGCGAGTGTTAAATACCTTATTGTTCCTCTTCAATAAATTCGTTATTCTTTGAAGACACTATTTTCTGTTAATTAAGCCTGTAATTTGTCTTACAATAGAGTTTGCTTGATGATCAGAAATATAAGTGTGGCAAATATGAGAAAATAAAGAAAAACAGCAGGGATTTTATGCAATCGTACGTTTACTCTATCTGAGAAAGTGGCCGAAGCGTACAACTCTTTCCATTAGAACGCTCCTCAAGACAGAGGCAATATGACATATTAGCACAAACATGTGCGTACTTGTGTGCCGGGTCAAAGACGAGCACGTTTTGGGGGGGAGGTGGATCATACACTAAGCCCACCAAGCTGGGTGAGTTGAGAAAGAGAGTGAGCGAGATCAGGAAACTCAATGGGAAAAAGAGCCTTCCAAGAGAAACTCTCATGCAGAAACATGTGCTGAGATTAGTGCAAACAAAGAATAATTCCATTCCTTAAGTTTCTGGAACTTCACACGCTACTGGGTAGGCGACACATGCATACACCGCAGGGAGACACTTTTCTCAACACTTTACCCACAACAAAAGACTCCGACTGAGGTGAAAAGGCATTCTTATCATGAAAGAAATTATGTAAAAAAATAAAATAAAAAGGTATCAGGAACAGTAAAGAAAAAACTGTTTGGGTGACTTGACTTTGATGTCTTTAAAGAACATCCAACGTCACCTTACCGTTTCTCAGGAAAGCTGTTATGAAACAAGCAATTTAAATAGTATCCAAAATTTCTGTGAAAACTAACGTTATGAAACTCTATTTTCCTAAATGTTGTTTTTCCCACTGTTACTATTAACTAGGGAATTGCAAATACACCAAATGTGTATGCGTCAACCAAATGAAAGCAGTCACATTGGAGCCTGTAGCCCATTTTGGCATGACAGCGAAGTGTAGATAATAAGGTCAACCAAATATCTAGCAGCAAGCAGGATACCATCGAGTTTCCCCACAGAAAAGGAAACAATACCGGCTTCAAGTGTTGTCAAAGTGCAAAGAGCATAAGCCAAAGGAATGGAAACAAATGGTTGCCGGTCTATCCTGACTTGTTACATTGTAATTATTCCACAGAAACAGATTGTTCATGTAATAGAGAAGTATTTATTTAGACTTTTCACAAGGAAAACTGAGCTACGGTCACATGCCAAACTTATAGGCGTTTCCCTGGGATTCCCAAAGTCATACTTAAAGGAAACTATACACGGAAGTAACTATTATGTTCCCCCCAATGGGTGCTCGAAAGCAATAGTACTAATTCAGGCTAAATCTAGAAAGAATTTAGTTTGAAACATGTTGCTTGTCATTCTGAATACAAATGTTCACATTACGCTGGAACAATTTGGGGAGGTCTAACCTGGCACATCTTCATGCTTTCATGCTTGTTTTCTTCGGTGCTTGACAGTAAAAAATGCATTCAGAGAAAGTGCACACCTCCTGGTGTTAAAGAAATCAAACTCAATGTTTCCAATGCTGACAAGTAGCACTTGATTTTAGCTAGCGTCTTAAATGCACAATATTTACATTTAGAAGGCTTGTGACAATCAATTTAGCAGCATGTTTCGTTGTGCAATTTGACAAACCTGATTGATTGATAACTAACTATATCAATCAACATTTTTTTCCTAGTCATACACCTTGGATATCCCTGCTTGACCATCTGCACTCCTTCCCAATCCAAATCTGCCAGGATGCTATGTCTTGTTGTCAGGTGTATATTTAGAGGCTGTACCAAGGCAGGAATGCAGGGGGGTGAGTCATCTAACCGCCAGCAAGTAGGGAACAGCAGAAATAGCCTCCATCTTGATAATATATATATATAAATAAATAAACAAATAAATAAAAACTAGACCGGCGTTTCTGTCTAATTCAGTTTTGCCAGCTGCTGTTTCAGTTGGAGTGTGAAAGCAGGGGAATATCATATTGATCGTGTGTGTGTGTGTGTGTGTGTGTGTGTGTG
>JAVQJS010030693.1:0-13139 GCA_036024795.1 Galaxias rostratus
CTTGGAGGAGTCTGTTGTTTGTTTTTATATCTCTGTGTCCTCTCTCTCTCTCTCTCTCTCTCTCTCTCTCTCTCTCTCTCTCTCTCTCTCTCTCTCTCTCTCTGGAGAAAGTCAAACACACAGACTCAGCAGTAGTCAAACTGCAGTGAGAATCTCCCTCTAGGAAATCCGCAGTCCACATACGCTACTGCCCCAGTCTCTACAATAGGAATCTCATGCCCCTGCAGAATACACCCCACTCGGCAGCCGCCTCAGATGAATGTAGCCTGTGTGTTAGTTCTGGAGTTGGGGGGGGGGGGGTTAACGCAAAAACGCAGCATGGCTTCCGAAACAGCATTCCTTACAGATCCTTCTCAGTTGGATGGAAAAGGCCGACAACGTTTCAGCATGTCTATGGCAATGTTCTAATTCCATTAATCATTATGAACATACATTTCAGGGGCTTCAGTGTCTCCACTATAAATCAGTCATTGGGCTGTTTATACATTGACACCAACTTTCAACTTAGGATCTAACTAGAGGAACAGAAAGATAGACCGAATGGCTCCAAATGGTATTTCCTGTAGCGAAACTTGATTTAGTGTCTAATGGTTGCATCTGAAAAGATACTTATCCACACACACACAGACACACACACACACACACACACACACAGGAAGTCTGACATTAAAGGCGCACGACAGGTTTGTTCAACGGTGAATGAATATGCAAACAGGAACCACAATATGAGTCATAAAGACAGAAGTGACTTCCTCTCTCTCGTTTTCTCTCTCGTCTCACTCCGGTCTCTTTGATGCGGGTGACCTGATTATCGAATCCATTTAAGGCTTGGTCATTGCTGCTTATGAATTTCTCCAACATGGATCCATGTTACCTATCACTGCTCAGGACAAATGTAACATGGAGTTGGTGTAGTGTAGTCCACTATAAGACAGAAATGTACTAAATACAGGTAAGAAAAGCCACCGCTTTGCTTGAAAAAACAGATTAGAGTAGCATTATTCAAATGCAAGATTTGCTTGTGAAATTGCTCGCTTGCGTGCAACCGTTTTCTTGACTCTGCATTTGTTTCTAATAATGTGTTAGAGCGTCTGCATGCCTCACTAACCTCGTGGTGGTGTATCTGAGCCTGCAGCTCATGGATGTTACTGGTGGAGACCGGCCGGTCCTGGATGATGCGGTGGGCCTCCTCAATCAGTCGCTGGAGGTTCTTCACCTCCTGCTCATATTGCTCATACTGCACCACGGCCTCCTGGGAGGCAGAGTTACAAGCAAGCGTTAGGCCTTTCTTCTGCCAGTACTATTACTAAAGTTAGCTCCCTGAATGCATCCTACAGTATCGACAGTAGAGAATGATGGTTCAGACGCCCGATTGGCTCCCCTTAGCCTAGTCTTTATTCTCCTTGCTGTATCTTGTCCATAATTAGCCTGGCTCAACTTGGACTAATGTTTTTTAAATAAGATACTTTACGGGAGGACAATACAAGGGAAAGTTATAACTAAAGTTGAATGTATGAAATTGATATTCTTCTCCCTAGATAGTACGCTCTGAAGTCAAAATGCCTAAAGTCTTAACAAGGCTGTGAAGGACTCTTTGTCTTTCATTTGCATTTCATCTATGTACCCTGCAGCCATCTACCCATGTGTAGAGTAATATAGCTGCCACATACTGTGAACTACCGACTGTGGTGTGCTCAGTATAAAAAGCCAACCGCTCTGCAGCAGATCACCAGTTGGACATATCCTGTGTGGAGCTGCCGCCCCCTACCTGCAGGATGTTGCACTGCTGGATGGTGGTGTGCTGCAGCTGGCTGGCCTCCTGCTGGAGGCTCTGGGCCGTGCGGCAGATGGGCAGGCTGGCCACTACCTCCTCCGGCAGTCGGAGGGCGCTCTGACACTGCTGCACGGCCTGCACCTGCTGCTTGAAGCCCTCCATCTCCACCAACAGACGCTAAGGGAGGAAGCGGTATGAGAAGACTAAATGAGCCAAAAGCGCCGTGGCTGGTGTGGACAGCTGGTCAACAGCAGACAACATGTGTGTGTGCATGTATATATGTGTGTGAGTGCGAGTGTGTATGTGAGTGGGTGTATACAGTGTTTGTGTCCGCGCACACACCTGTCTATGTGAGAGCTGCTCGCGGAGGCTGAGGCGGGCCAGGTCGGGGGAGGTGAGGGTCAGCTGGACCTGGTCTAGGGAGCCATGCAGGCCCTTCACCTCCGTCTCTAGACGCAGCATGTCCTGCACAAAGACACAAAACAACAGTCAAATACAATCCAGCATGTCTAAGAAACAGTTAATGTATACTATATATCTATATATCTATATATCTATATATATATATATATATATATATATATATATATATATGTATATAGTAGCAACAGACTAATCGAATCTTTTGTGTAGAAAACCACCGTAAGTGTGCCACCATCTGGACTAATATTCTCAACAGAACTTAGATCCTTCTGAAGCCAATAGCAGAACATATATATATTTGTGGCCATAAGAGGGCACTGTGGTGTCGTTTTACAACATAGACTTATAAACAATGTGGTGAACCCTTTCATGAACCTCAGAAATGTCTGGAATTCCTGGCGGCTTGTGAGACCGGCCTCTTAAGAAGCCTAATAGGGCTCATTTGAGTAAATAGAGAATTCACACCCCCTGTAATAGCAGGGTTGCCGTTTTTAATGAGGGGTGTTTCTGGCTGGGTGCTGCTCTGTCTGAAGGGAAAATGGGCGCTGTACAAGGGACACTTAATGTGACAAAGACGTGACAAAAACAATAAATGTGCACTGCTAGAGCAACTGTTGGCAAGCTCCATTTAAACCTTCACACTAAGTGTACGTGACTTCAGTTTGTAAGCTGCCCAAAGAGAAGAGACACAGACAAGGGGGGTTGGGGCGAGCCTAGCCCCACAGCGCGGCATGGTGTTCTAGGGAGATTTCTACCCCGACATTCAGATACACCAACCCGCCATGTTGTCTTCCAGAACATTCCCCAGGGTGCGCTTTGTTTTACCTTAGCGGCGTCCTGGAGGCTCTGGAGGCGTGTCCGGGCGCTCTGCTGCAGCTCCTCCGTGCGCCGACTCAGGTGCTTCACCTTCTGGCTCCACCCCTCCGTCTGCAGTACCTCCGCCAGCTGCCCCTCCCTCTCACCCATGGCCTCCAGATCACCATGGAGACCACGACACTCTCGCAGCAGAGCCTGGGTGCAACCAAAAACAGAAGATATCAGTGGGGGGGGGGGGGGGGTTCCTGACAGCCAATTATCCTAACGAAGGGAATCCACATCCCATAACATGTCACCTCACTGGTGGACCGTGTGCTTAAGTGGGTGTGGGTAGTCCGGGGTTCAGCCGTTCAACGACGAGACACAAACCTGATGCATCCTGATTTGCTCCTGAATCTGTGAGGCAGAGTTCCAGACGATGTTGCCAACGACCAGGGCGTCAGCTTTCTCCACCCAGCCCAGGAGGAAGGCCCTCATACCCTTGTACTCCTCCAGCTGTCTCTCCGCCTGCTCGCCACGCACAGAGGAGAAAGAGGGGAAAACTTCAACTCCCAAACAAACGGGAAGCTTCCAGAGTGAGACAGGAAGAAAAAAAGAAAGCTATCGATTGCAAACTATAATATTTTGCAAACATTGAATCAGTAGTTTAGTCAAATGACTTAGAGCAACAGGTCTGTCCATCAGTTTTGTTTTGATCACAGCGAGAGGAAGGCGACGCACCTTCTTGAGGCGGTTGGCGCGGTCCTGGGCCTGCTGCGTGGTGTGGCCCTGCACCTCGGCCAGCTTAGCCAGGGCGTCGCCCAGCTGCTTGCACAGCAAGGGGTTCTGCTCCCCGAACTCCTGCACCGCCACGCCCAGCTCGGCCAGGGAGCGCCCACAGCCCTCGCACTCCTCGGCCAAACACTGGAGAGAGGAGCGGAAGGGGGAGGAGGAGAGAAGAGCGGAGGTGGTGGCGAACAGAGAGCGGGGCAAAGCGGAAAACAGAGATATGTGTAAAGGAAACGGAATAAAAATGAATGATCAAAAGGTAGGAAAGATAAATCAAATGTGAATGGCTGAGCGGCGTTCAAAGCGCTAGGGGAGCTACTTGACAGAGTGAGTGGGTAAACATCACCCCCAGGTGGTTATCACTATCTGTTTGAACTGAAGAGGGGTGTCTGACCAAACACATTGCTTAAGAGCACTTAGGGGAGGACAGGAGGGGGAAAGATAAGAAAGGAGAAGATGAGAGAGAGAAGACGGGGGGAGGGCACAAGACGGATGTAGCCGAATGAAATCCACCCGGTATACTTCTCTCAGAAGTGGGTCGCTTCAGAAGGCAGAGGCAAGCTCCTGCCCTTTCAAGCTCTCGCACACCAACACACACCGAAATGCGCACGTGCAGCACTCACTCTTACATACGCGCAAACACAGTCTGCCGGCCGCCTCGAAACACACTCGCCGTTAACCTCCAGCGCTGTCATTGAAAAGAAGGTTGAGAAAGAAGACGCAATAATTCTAACGGCGCGATAATGACGCCATCCGTCAAGTTACCTTGGTCTCCTCCCGGGCCTGCTCCAGGTTGGAGGCCTTCTCCCCCAGCCTCAGCCCCAGGCTCTTCAGCTCCCTCTCCAGGTCCTGCAGTCTGGAGCTGAAGTCCTCCTTCACGTCCCGGGTCTGCTGCACCTCCCTCTCTCTGGCCTGGACCTGCAGTGTCCACGGGGAGCAAAAAGGTTTTGCGCGGGATTTTAGGACATTCAGAAAAAACAAACTGAAGCACTAACATTTACAGCCGGCCATTCTATCTGATCCTATTCACACACAAAAAGACTGATGGGTTCTACATTGCTCTGCCCGGCGTTAAAGAGAGAAACTGGTTGGGAGACTATCACTTAAAAATCTGAAAAAGGCTCCTTTGGCTATCCTACTACATGCTACGCTAAAGAGTAATTGATTAACAAGTTCCAGTGAGGAAGCTCCACCTGGTCCTCGGCTGAGCCCAGTGCCAGCACCACCTCAGCCAGCTGCATACTGAGCTCCGAGGGCAGGACAATCTGAAGCTCCTGGTACTTGGTCTGCTGCACCTCGGCCATCCGCTCCACACTCTGGCGCCTGCTGATGACTTCACCATGGGCTGTCTTTGTGGGGACAGTTAGGAGGCAAAGCATGACTCTACCTGTCGAGTGAAACTGGTTTTTGTGTCTTTGTGTGAGAAAGAAAGAAGGAGAGAAAGAGAGAATGAGAGTAAAAGAGAGAAACAGAGGAAGAGAAAGAGAGTGTGTGTGTGTGTGTGTGTGTGCCGACCCACCTCCAGCTCATGCAGCAGCATCTCCAGGTCTGCTGAGGGGCTGAGCAGCAGGCCTCTGGTGTCCTGGATCCAGCCTCTCACCAAGCCCAGCTCCCTCTCCACCTCCTCCCTCTCCCTCAACTCCTGCTGCACCTGGGCCCGGCTGGCCCGCACCTGCACCACCAGGCTGGGGATATATGCAGCAATTAAAAATAAAATACACTAGATCAAAGCTATATTATTACAAATTTCTGAGACTCGTCTAAAAAAAAGTAAAAAAACTAAAACAAGTTACCTGGTATTATTATTATTATTATTCATAATTTATATTATCATAACTATTATTCTGCAGACATAGATCTACAGAACCTGGCTCTTCCCAAACTTTTTAACCTCACCCAACCCTTTAATTTTCAAATCCACATTTTTTACTTCAATCATGCCTCAATCCCCATCTTTTCATTCTCACCTGTTCAATCCTCTGACCTCTGACCTCCAACTGATACTCCATACAAATAAGATGTGTTATTTGTGTTAACTTTATTTGCTAACCTCTCGTA
Source organism: Galaxias rostratus (assembly GCA_036024795.1). Taxonomy (NCBI): domain Eukaryota; kingdom Metazoa; phylum Chordata; class Actinopteri; order Galaxiiformes; family Galaxiidae; genus Galaxias; species Galaxias rostratus. The sequence goes on from JAVQJS010030693.1 coordinate 5,840, forward strand.
ACCCTCTTGCATGCTCCTGATCTCCTTCAGGCAGGGCATCTCCTCTCGCTCACTCTCCGATTTCCACTCCTTCCTTTCCTCCTCCTTCTCCGTCCCCTCCACCCTGAGACTCAGCGCGTGTTGCCCCAACAGGGCAAGGGCGGACTGCTCCCTCTCCATCTCCAGGGTAAAGGAGTCATGGTACTCCAGCAGAGCCTGCAGCGCCGCCCTGGTGGCTGCTTTCTCCACCGTGCTGTCTGGGACGCGGGCGTGGAGGTCGGAGGAGATGGAACTGGCTTTCTCCATCTGAGAGGTAGATGAGTCGACATTGGTGTATCAGGACGGATATATTTGCAAGTGGTTATGTATGTAAAGACGTACATACTTAAAATTCCAGAGAATCTTGAAAGATTATGTTTAATATAATGTCAAATATAATATGTCAGAGTGAGGCAAAAATCGAAATAGTATTTTGATATCTCCTTAGATAAAAGGATATTCGGAGATATGAACTAGTCCATAGAGCTGTTGCCGAACAGCAAAATCAACACTGGGCTGAATTGTACATTGGGCTAAATGTATTTGGTTAAATGCTATCTGTTTTGTGTGTTTTATCTGTGTTCTTTAGCTTAACACAGGAATCAGAGTCCAGTGTCTGCTCAATGACATCATGTACAGTGAAACAATGGGTCTATTGAGAGCAACTGGACAACAGGAATGTGCCACATCCAAGGAAGCCAGCATTTCCTGCAGCGTGACCTAATTTCCTTTTTTAGGAGCTGTGCCTTATGGGAGATCTGGTGGTTTAGAGGCGGACGGTTATCCAGTTCGAAGTGAGCCAGAAAGCCTGGCCTAATGCCCTGACTTACATCACACTCCCCACCCACTGATATTTAGCTCTAAAGCTACATTAGTCTGAACAGTCTCTTTGGTAATCTTAGTAACACTGGCAGTGAACTATCGTCATGTTAAGTACGTGCACTCAGGCATACACAATTTTTCCTGTTCTGGTAAATTTTACTTTTGAATACTACAGTCTTCTGCCAGCAGGGACATGAAAAGGTTGCAAAAAAATAAAACATGACTTTGAATGAGACTTTGAATGTAGACATTTTTTCTGCTACCTTTACACTGAAGCTCCTCCAGTCCCGGGCAGTCTCCTCCAGCGCTCTCTCCTGGGCCCGGGCAACAGTGCGCATCCTGGTCCAACGCTGCCACAGCGACGACATTGAGTGGCTAACCACAGCTTTGCTGGCCTCGGAGCCCACCCTCTGTAATTCTGTGGTCCTCTCCTTCAGTGCAGTCAGGGACTGCTCCAAACCATCGACCAAAGTCACAAGGGACTGTGAAAAGAAAATGAACGTAAAAATTAAAAAGTATGTCAATCCTATTTGACTGTAAGACAGGGTTTGTTATAAAATCAAAAAGTTGAATTCAAACCTTGTATTTCTGGAGATTGTTCTCTGCCTCTTGGCTGTTGGCTGACTTTGCTGTGTTGAACTTGTTCATTCTACTTGCTGCTTCGTTCATCTGCTTGATCAGAGTTTCCCTCTCATTCTGGAAGGAGTTCCACTGAGAAGCACAACTAGAAAGAAAGCAAACAAAGTAATTGTAACAATAAGAAATAAACCATACAGATATCAGGGGTTTTTGTCACTCCACACACAATTACATACCTTTGCCAAACCTCCTGATACACTTTTAGGTCCTCATTGACCTTGGCACTTTTCTTTCTCAATTCCTCCATGCCCTCTTTCAATTCCTTTTTCAGCCCTTTTCCTATCACACCCTGCAGCTGAGAACTCAGGGAGTGCAGCTCTTCCATCCCAGCGGTGAAGGTCTCTTCCTGAGCAAAAACCTCCTCCAACTCTGTCAGGCTCTCTGCATGGTTCTCAAGCTCCTCTCCTAGGCTGGCTCGCTGGAGTAAAGCCCCAGCATTGTCCAGCCATTTCTGGGTTGACTGCTTGGCTAGCTGGTGTCTTTGGACGAGGAACAGAGTTTGTTCTAGTACCAGCTATAAGGATAAGACAAAAATGTTCTTAATTTTAATAAGATCCCCTTACAATTCTTTCATAACTGATATTTTATCAATGTAAAAGGTTAGGTCAAATTTGAGTGATATTATTCTTTCACGACGGGCATTGCGGATACAAATGACCAATTTCCTTCAAAAGGAAACCTCAAGGAATAAAATCATTTGAGATATAGTCTGTATTTTAAGTCCCCATCCAGGCGAAGAATGTGTCCCAGGCATACTTATGTAAACTCTAAGAGTGCTATTAACATTTAGTTTTGCTCCCTTACACCTATCAATATTAATGACAAGAAAACGAGGGATGGAAATATTATACAGCAATTGAAAGTCATAAATAATGGATCAGAATCCGAAGTTCTACAACTTTGAATCCGAAGCGAAAACGTTCAAACCACTTGTAGGTTTGATGGCCCACTTACTTGTTTGGCTCCTATTGCTTGTTGAAGCTCCACTCTTTGCTTGGCTAACTCCTTGAGTTTTTCCTCAATCTGAGGAGGAATCATCTCCTTCTTGCTGATGTATCTCTCCTTCTCCCTGCTCCCTAAAGCCTCTGCTACCCTCAGTCTGCATTGCACCTCCTCCTCCACCAGCTTCAGCCTTCTCACTTCCTCATGTACTTGCTCAACTCCAACCTCGGCAAGGGTCAATGGTCCTGTGACCTTGACCTTCAAACTCTTCAGACATTCCAGCGTATTCACAACCTCTGCATTGAAACGTTTGTTCTTGTCCACATGCTTTTCACATTCTGTGATACAATCCATGACTTCAGACCTTGCCGACTGTAACTCCTCCTGCTGTGAGGCTGAGAGAGCAGCCGGGTCAAAGATTGGGTTGACGATTTTTCCACCGTTTGCTAACTGAGAGCTGACATTTTCTAGACGCTCCAAAAGTGCATGAAGGCCCGTCAGTCTGTCTGTCACGCTGGCGAGCGGCTCGGCCTGGAGTTTCCCCAGCTTCTGTTTCACAGTTTTCATCTCAGTGGCTAGTCTGGCCGAGATTGTCTGATGCTCCACCACAATCTTTGAAGCACCCTCTAAAGCTTTCTCTTTCTGATCAATTGTCTTCGCCAGCTTGTCGTGGAGATTGACCAACCGTTGCACCTCCTCCACTCTGCACTGCTGACCCCTGCTAAGGAACCCTTCGGCTTGGCCCTTGAGTTCCACCACAGACGGGCTGAGGTGGCCGACGCTCCCTTTCAAGCTCCCGCATTCATTGAGAAGACGTGCCACATCCTCCTCACTCGCGCTGATAGTCCGCTTTACCAGATTGTCGCATTGCTCCTGAAGTTCCTCCAAGGCGTTCCGAGTGAGGTCCAAGAAAGTGCCAAACTCTTTTCTCTCCGCGATAGCCTGCTGGACTCTGTCTCGTTTCTCTTTGGCTAACGCTAGGATGCTGTTGTAGTGCTGGGGCAGGGCGTTCAGCTTCTCATCCAGGTAACAATGGTCCACCTCGTTCAGAGTTGGAAGGATCTCTTGGCCCACTCTCTGGACAATGAGCAGGAGGTTCTCGTATTCCGACGCCTGCTCGAGAACACTCTGAAACCTGGAAAGCTTGGCCAGCAGCTCTGAATCGTCGTCGACATTGACCACGTTTATTTCGGGGAAAGTGATGGCGTCCGCCCTCCTAAGCCAAAGGCACGTCTTGTCCAGGTCGACCTGGAAGTACTTCCTAGAAGTCAGGGCCTTGTCGAGATAATGCAAGTGTTGGGTGGTCCGTTGGAGGGCCGTCTCAAAGGCCCCCTGGAGCTCTTCTAGTCGGGCCACTGTCTCCCCTTTCTCTTCCTCACAAGTGTCCCTCTCCAGGTCACGGCCCTGCGCCCATAACAAGGCCAGCTCCCCCTGGTACGTTTGCAGACTGCTCTGGACCGCCCGGCAGGCAGCCACCTGCTTGGCGAGATCCTCAGGGAGAAGGGACACGTGGTCATCCGATAAAGCCTTCCTCTCTTGTTGCTGAACCCAAGACAGGGCCCTCCCTAGACCATGGATGAACTGGGTTCTCTCTGTGAAAGCCTGTGTAGAACATATCACACATTAGAGAGCATTAGCACTAAAAAGGAATGGTTTGTTTATTTTAACAAATGATGACTAACAAGAGTTTCAAAATGTGTTCCAGGTTACAAGTCAAGAGTAGATACTCAATGCCTTTGCTTTTGTTATGTAGATACATGCATTTTAAAGAATTCAGAGAGGGAAACAAAACAGGAAATCAGCATACTTTGCTTAGGTACTTCCTCCTATGGGTCACCCTTGCTCCCAATGCCTCCACCTCGCCTTGGGCTTGTTGGACTAGCTCCTGCAGGCGCCTCCTCTCACTCAGACCCAGCCTGGAGGCAACAGCCTGGGCCTCACTCACAGCCTGGGCCAACAGCTGCTGCCTGGCCTCCAGCTCTACACATACACTCAGGTGATCGAAAAGGAAGCTCTGTGCCAGGTCAGGAGGAGGGCTGGTCTTGAGGGTGGAGGTAAGGGTGGGACGCTGCTCCTCCACCCACTCTCGGGCGTCCCTCAATTGAGTCTCCACCCGCGCTAGGTCCTCCAGGGTCTGAGCAGAGTCTTGAATCTTTCCCTGGATGAGGCTCTCCAGTTGGGACCAGCGCTGCTCCAAGTGGTCCACCTAGAAGGAAAGTTGGATAGAAGAAACCTATGTTGTAAGATAGGCTTTTCAGAGAAGTAAGGAAATATTGATTGCATATTGCCTATGGTAGGTTAACCTATAATAATAACGGTTTAATTTGTTCTGTAACTGTCTCCCATGAAACGTATTCGAATGACGGACCCACCTGTTGTTTGACCAGCTCCTTGTCCATCAGGCTGAGGCGCGGCAGTACAGCCTGTCTCTGGTCCCTGAGCTCCTCCAAGGTGCCATTCTGGTCTTCCAGGTCCAAGGATAGCTTCCTTAGGGCCTGCAGGTGCTCACTGGTGCTCTCTGTGTCCGCTCTAGGCACACACAATGACGGGGATAAGATTCAGTCAGGTTCATTTTGACTACATGTTTTTGGTGATACTTATAGTAATTAATGCTCAATTAAATAATATATCACAGCTGTTGCATTGGTACGGTTTGGCAAATAGGTCAGTTAGTAGGAAGTTATTCAAAAACCACATAGTTTGACTCTTAAAACAATTTAAAATTAGAACTTAGAAATTAGAAGTTTTTTCCTCAATTCACAAATTCAAATGTATCCAAATTCCATATTGAGGCAGTTACAACTTGACTTGACTATTGTATGACCAAGGGACCAAACCTACCTTGCAAGGTAGTCCCATTCTCTCGAGACTTGATGAAAGAGCTCCTCCACAGCCACCACACTTTCCTGGTACTCCCCACTCCGCTGCATGTCCTCCCCCCTTTGACTCTCCAACTCCTCAGCTCTCTGGCCCAGCTCCTTCCAGGCCTTCTTCAGACCTCTCATCTCCTCCAATGCAGGGGAGTCCTTTCCCCCTGTCAGCCCAGCCACAGCTTCACTCAACTGGATCATTTCAGACTGCCTATCCCGGACCTGCTGGAGGAACTCCTGGAGGAAATAAGACAGCTGAATTGTCACACACACACTGGGTGCTAATTGGAAACTATTGCAGCAAGGGGCCATGAAAGCACTTAGGATATTGGCTGTAATTTTGGAAAGAAAATTGGTGATACCATTTGTTTTCCCTAAATTACACATCCAGCAAATCATTCTCAGATAACAATGGACGGTCAATTGAACACAGTCATTGAGCAAAGGGTGAAATCCTCATCTGAATACTAATTAGCTTCCATCCAATAATCCATCAATCCATCCACCTCTCCATCCCATCCGCCCTCCCAAGTTATTTATTCCCGTACAAATTGGCCAACATCCAGGTGTCTGACCTGAGCCTGGTCCAGTTGGTTCTGAGCAATCTTGGGCTCCAGTTCTGATGGTCTCCTGATGAGGTTCTGAAGATGCTGCTCTGTCTCTCTGAGAAGGATTTCTAAATCAGCCTTCTGCTCCTGGACATCCCTCCAGCTGTCAGTTACCTCCTCACAAACCAGCATCCTGTCCTCAATCTGGACACATAGGGTTGGGTTTAGAAACACAACAGCGTGTGCTCCAAAGAAGCATATTACACCACAAAGCCACATTATATCATAGAATAGCTTTGCATAGCACAGCACAGAATAGCACAGCAAAGTAGAGCACAGCATAGCACAACGTAGCACAGCACAGCACCACAAAACTTAACATAGTATATAGCACGGCAACGTATAGCATTGCATAGCATTTAATGGCATAGCATAACACATAGTGTTCATGTATAAAACATAATCTTCTTGTGGGATTATATCCGTTTGAATATGGTTTAGGGAAGTGCTAACCTGTAGCTTGACCTGCTGGATGTCTGAAGCAGTCTGTCGTACCCTCTGCTCCTCCAAGTCACAGGTAGAACACACCAGCTGAAGGTAGGTACTTGCCTGCTCCTGCAGAGTCCTCTCATGTTTTACCTGAAAGAATCCCAACAAACAATAAACACAAACTCCACATCAAGGCGTAATTTACTTCATACAACTGTTTGAATATTTTTGTTTCTTTTTGTACCATAACAAATAAAAATATTAAAAGTACCCTACATACATTAATTGTGCTGTAGTTAACGTTTACTAAAAATAGCTTGGCATAAGTGATCGTGACCGACCAAGGTAGAAACATAGCTAGCATGCATCCTCCAGTTGTATTAGTGAATTATCAAAGAACCTGCTGTAGCGCCTCCTCCAAGCTGAGTGGTGTGTGAGCAGGAGGCTCCGGTTCCTCGGAGACGGAGCGGAGCCAGGTCTGACACTGCAGCAGAGTGTCCTGCAGGCTCACGTGTCTCTGGAGCTCACGGTCCAGGCTCTGGTACACCTGGAATAAAGGGGCAGGAAGACGGACCAAGGCGGGGTAGAGAGACAAGTACACGGGGTTCATTTCAAAAAGTAATTTTCAAAAAACAAATGCCTAGTCAGAAAACAAAAATAAGGAGCACAATAGGAGTGCTGTGAGACAATGACCAATTGATTGAGAAAGCACTGAGGGGAATAACACTGTAGCCAAACCTCACGTATGCACGATGACAAGATTCTTGCTTAATGTCAACAAGCCACATAAAAACATAAACAGCAACAACAGGGTTGTGTTTGACAGGTGTTGAATGTAGAGGCGTTCGTTCCCCACTGGGGTGCAAGGAACAGCATGGTCTGATTGACAGAGTTAATATGAGCGCCCTAGGGGTGCGGGTGGGGGTTAGTGTGCATGGGCAAGGGGGGGGGGGGGGGGGGGGGGGGGGGGGG
>JAVQJS010030699.1:0-16414 GCA_036024795.1 Galaxias rostratus
AGATGAACATTCCCTTAATGATTCATTAGTTTGTAGCTCCAAGTAAGACAGGTGACGGCAATCATGAAGGTAATTGTGTAGCTATCTTTTAGATGTCTTTAAGTGCCCCAGAAGCTACATGGAAAAGGAACCTCGTGGCCTGCTCTACCTTTACTTGTTGTTACAGCCGGAACAGTCAGATTATTTTCTCAGAAACGTTGGGCTGATTTGTTACGTTTTCAATTGTTTGTCTAATTTGTTTTTCAGCTAGAATATAGACACAGGGAAAAGTCTATTATAAAATGATAAAGATATATATTAATATCTAAAATGGCATAAAGGATCAGCTGTTATTCACCTTCAACAATCTTGTAAAGTGTCTCAGCCTGTGTTGTCTGCAGTCAGTCATGCTCCCCAAAAAGTGCTGACTACAGGAGTATCCCACAAATGTAATGTCATCTGATGAGGCATCCTAGATCCATTAGTCAGATGGGAAGCCAAAATGCCAAGAGTAGAAAACAATATTTTGAATTCATTCAGATGGCCTGGCAGGCAGAGAGTAGTTAGCAAAACAAATAGTTTTTACATGAAATGACCAATAAAAGGACGGTAGTCAAAAAGAATAATGCCCACTTAATCTCAGTTTTGTCCTGTCTGGTAGAGTAAGCACAGTTGCTAATTCTAGATTTTCTATTTCTTTTTTTATTATTCCTAGAATTTTTGCTCGGACAGAAGTTGATCATTGCGTATACCGTATAGAACGCTACATTCAGTATATAAATAGTAGCAAATAGTGTGTTCCGAATGGAAAATTTAAATGTACTAATACAAAGTTGCTATTGTATTTTTTACAGTAGGAGTTATTTTTTATAGTTTTATAGTCTTTTTGCCCTGTACTGGAGATTATGCAATTAGGCTAGTCGTCAAACGGAATCACTAAGCAAGTCACTCAGCTCTGTTGCAGACATGGCATGTTGCCCCTTGCTACATCTCTCTCTCACTCTCACTTTTATTTAAGATTTCTCTTGATAGTTTTTTGTTTGCTATTCTATCTTAATATTTCCCACCATGTAGCATTGTACCCGTTAGGTCAACAACTACAAAGGGGTCCAGCCCCACTAATTTAATTAGCTTTGTGTCACTACTTGGCACTACTGCCACCCGCACACTCCATGGAAGCTTAGGAGAGGGACTTGCTGACGCACCCCTCTCTGAGCAGTTTTACGTCTCTCTCGCTCGCTCTCCTTTTCTCTGGATGCATATACAGCAATCCTCCGCAGCCTTTCCTTGCTGCATCACAAGCATACCCCTGGTGTCTTAACACTGCTGGACTGTTAATATGAAGCGATTTGTGACCATAGTGTTGCATGGTCTGGTCAGCTTGTCAAAGGACCGCGCTGTGTGGTCCAGGGAGCGTCATCGACCACCAAAGAGGGACAGCAGGAGGAGAAAGAACTCTGTGAAATGTACCAAGTTAACCATGAGACGCAACTTTGTCAGGGGTTTTCCTATTCCTGTGGAGGTGAGGCTGTGGAATTAGGTAACGCTTAAATTAGATGGACTTCAATTGATGGTCGTTTTCATTCGTTGGCAATTTTAACTTTCTAGAAGGTTCTATCGGCTTTACTTGGTTTATTTATGTGTGTGTGACTGTGTGCAGGTCATTGTTTGCTTTTGCCACAATTTATTATTATAATTTGCTTGCTAAGTTTCCATCTTTGAATTGGTACTTATAAAGCACAAGTACTGATAGCTGAACAGCCCGTTCCCGTTGACATCAATAATGGTACATGGCAAAGTAGCCAAATACCATGCGTAGGTTCTCTCAGTATTGGTAATTATCTTAACAACTTTGTCGTGCACAGAACGAAAGATGCAGTCTATGGTGGACATTTTAACACATTTTTGATCTAGGAAAAAAGACTTGAAGGGAAATGTACCAAAGGCAAGGGAGAAATAGAAAAAACTGTAGAATCGTGTGTGTCCTAATCTTTGCTAATGATACTCTAAACTTGTAAATATTAGACATGGGGTACTAACCATAACTCTTAGTCATGCATTTCATATTTTAAGAAAATTACAAGAAGCATATGACAGTGGTGTTAACACTGTTTTTGGTCATCAGAGAAACTTTGCTTTTGAATTCTATTTTGTAGTGGTATTTTTCAACAGAATCTCCTTTTAAGTCGTTTCCACTAGTGTTAGTGTCCCACTAATCTTGAAGTCCTTTAATTAATTCCCTGAAGCAGAATGCTTAGTAGTTGATTTGACACCAATTCAAAAACACACTTTTGTTGGAGAATCTAAGGTTTGCATTCTTTTGGTAATGTGTCTGTTTGTCGAAGACAGACTTTGCTGTTTAAGTTCAAACAAATATAACCACCTTCATACTGGAAATGCTTCTAGTGATTTGTTCCTTAACCCCTGCTGTTGGGATGATTGAATCTATTGCTGGGGATCGATTAATGGCCTTTACCCTAGATGCCCCTTTCAGATTTAAAGGGAGATGACCCATATACAAAAATATACAGATTGTATTGCTATAAATGACCTGTGAAAAATAGTCTGAGTCTGCACAATGTGTACTCCTGTGAATTTTTTTAGACATCAAATTATATTTCGTAAGCGCAGCTTTTCAGATAATAATGCCATACTCTCGCAAGCACAAACCTTTTCTTTGGTTAAAGATGTTTGCATACATAACAGGACATATTACCGTCCAAGTGCAAGAAAAAAAAATACATTATGGATAGCTACTCTTAGTCAAAGTTGGCTGAAACATTAGTGTTGATCTAAAGAGAATCTGTTTTCCCCCTGCCCGCATCTTTTTTTTCCCAGATGATCTTGACAGTGTACCTCAGTGATGGGGAGCAGGCTCCAACGGAGGTGCCCATCACCCCAGAAACCTCCTGCCGGGATGTGGTGGAGTTCTGCAAGGAGCCTGGGGAGAGTGATTGTCACCTGGCTGAAGTTTGGCGAGGCAATGGTGAGACGACAGCTAATTATGGCTTGGGTGAACCAATCATTTTTAGTGAGTCAACGCCGGTTTGGTTGAAAGTTTTCTCCTAAAATGGCTGGTGCAACATCAAGGCACATTTAATATGGTGATCTTTTACTGTAAGCATGGGATGCATTATAGCAATAATTTGATTGGAGAGGTGAGCCTCAAAATGAATTCGCAGGTCTGTGTTATTGGCCTCTATGAATAGTAAACTGTAACGTGCCTTCAGCCTTTTCTTTTTATTTGTTCCTGAACAAAATATCTGGCTTACTGTTGCTCTTTTTTTGTGGCATTTTTAATCCAATTGTATTTTATGCAAACCACTTTTCTTTTGCCAAAAGGACAACACAGTGTTGTCGAGTGTCTGCGGTTGTCAGTCATCGGTGCATGTGCAAAGTGTATGAAGAGGGGGAAAGGAATGGCATGAGCTCTCCACTTAAATCCCATTGCATAACCACAAGGCCCAAGGGTAGAGGTTTTTGTTGATGTTTTTCTTTGGGAGTTATGCCCACTCAGCTAAATACTGACGACTGTATGTCTTTAGACGCCATGTTGAATTGCTCAGACAGTTTATGACATGTTTTAAATTGGTGTTTGCAAGAATAGGCTATATCCCTTGTAAGATAAGGTTTATGCTTTGTTCATGCTTACTCTTGTTGTTCTAGTCAAAACCAATGCCGGTCTATCTGATAAACTGTAAAATATGAACCTATTGTACACTTAATCAATACCAGTTAATCTGATTAACTGTCAAATATTAACCCATTGTACACTTAATCAATACAGTCTAGCTGATTAAGTGTAAAATATTAACCCATTGTGCACTTCATCAATACCAGTCTATCTGGTTTGCTGTGAAATGTAGACCTGTTGTACACTTCAACGATAGGAGTGAATGTCTCAGTGAAAACATGTTCAACTGATATTGGTAAAATGGGTCAATAGCAGACATGTCTAGTGTTGCTGGAAGTGGGGTACAATTTTTAATACATCGAGAGTAAGCACTTGTTTTTTCTCTTTGCTTTTCTTAAGAGCGGGCCATCCCTTTTGAGCACATGATGTATGAGCATCTGCAAAAGTGGGGTCCTCGTAAACAAGAGGTGAAGTTCTTCCTTCGCCACGAAGACTCGCCTGCTGAGAGCAGCGACCAAGGTGAGGGATGAAGTCCTGCAGTCAAACCTTACTATCATAGTTGCAACTTAGGACCAACTTCTGCTGAGCTAACCCAAGTTCCTAAATGATTCATCAAGAAACTCCTCCATCAAAAGTTTCGGACGATAAAAGCATTTTGAAGGGGATACACCCCATAATCTGTCAAATCCATTCAGATTGCTGCTGATTTGGAAAAAGCTGGCTGCTTGTTAATGTCCTTGTGTTCATGTGCTTTTCCCTGGCTGTGTCCTCCTGCAGGGAGCCAGCAGTCTCAGGACCAAGCCAGCCACCGCAGTGGGAGTAGTGAGGAGAAGCGCAATGACAATGGGGTAAAATTAAGAGCATGTCATGGAGGTGTTTGGGTTTATTGTTTAAACCAGGTATTTATTGTGGTTTTGTGACTAAAGGATAGGATGTCCCTTGTCAAACGTGTGTGATCTATTCATTTAATGGGTTTAGGCTAGTGGATGTGAATGGCTGACTCCCTGGTAAGAGTCGCCTCTGGCACGACATTCACCTTCCTGCCCAAGCATCTGTCCCAGATTCTAGATTGGGATAGAGATGTGTGTGAGGAGCGGAACTAATGATCTAACTTGAAGGGGGGTAGGTGGGATGTACAGGACAACATGGGAAGTCTGGCCTTTGTCATTCGGATCGGAACCTGACGAGGTATCCAGATACCTTAAGTTACTTGGCAAATACGGATTTCTGCTAATGTCGTAATCAACAATTGGTGTGTGAAGTGGTTTTCACTTGTAAGGAATACATGGAATAACATGATTTTTAACATCCTATTAGGTGGAGCATTTGCAAGGCTGTTGGAAAATATTCTGTAGTGTTTTGATAAATTTCCTTTGTCAAATGATCGCTAATGGAGCATCTCTTTACATTGCATTGCTCAATATTGAAAGGTTTGCTACCACAAACTGTTCTTTTCTTACCAGATGTGTGCCTTCTGATTTCATCCACAATATCTATCAGAAAATCTCTGGACATAATCGATTGAATCAGCACTGGTTGCATTAAGCCTGATCAATTCTCTTACATATTACTTTTTGTGCATGGCCTGCACTAACTGTTACTAACATGTAGGTCTAACATGAATTCACAGCAGCATAGTTTACTAGGATCTATTGAATGCTATTATACTTCTCATTCAATTTCCTCAGTTCTTCCTACTGTTATTTCTGCCTTATGAACCGCTATGCTTGTTCCTCAAACAAGACACAATTGAGTTCTACTGTGCACGTTGGTATAGAAAAGTCCATTTATTTAATGGACCGTTGATCTTCACACCGTAGAATTGATGTGTGCTTATGTTCATGTTTGGGTTTTGTTTATGGATTTGGGAGTGTAATTGGGGCAGATTAATATTTGATGAGGATTTGACATTTGATTGAAGGGGAACCCGGGCTTCCATTAACTCTTTTCTATCTTTTCAGGAAAGCCTGGAGGCAGGTCTATGTGCATCTGGTTAAAATGTCATTCTAGGACTGTAGCAGTTTTGTTTTTCGATGTGTTCTTTGACCCTTTAATGTTGAGCCTTTTACTTTACATAAGAATATGTCTATGTATATTTTTTGTTATATGATATTACATACTTTTAGCTATGAAACATGAAAGTAGACCTGTTTGGGGATTTTTCTCACTACAAAATACGTGTCTCGTGGACTGGGATGGAGTTTCTTGTATAAGCTCATCAGACAGCCTCCTGTGTTTGGTGCCTGAAGGTAGGGAACCCCCGGGTGGAGCTCACCCTGTCTGAACTACAGGAGATGGCCACGCGACAGCAGCAACAAATAGAAGTCCAGCAACAGATGCTTGTCGCCAAGGTAATTTCCTCCCACCTGTATGTTGTGTCTCCCTGTTTTCTACCTGCTTGCACTATTAGCCCAGTCTAGACATTTGCTTGTAGTTAGCTATCATGAAACTCAGTTCCTCCTGACATGTTAAAGCCCGCTCAGTAGCTACGTCACTTTTGGTTTTTTGTTGTTGTGTTTTTTAGTCAGGTCCTTCCCTTCTATGATTTTGCCATAAATCCACGCATCAAACTTCCAAAGGACACATCTTTATGTCTGACCTTGATATTCTACCTCCATTGCCAATTAGCAAAAATAAAAGAAGACTTGTCAGGTGGCATGTAGGTGCTTCACCTACCAGCTGACTACAATGTGCTTTAACGGGACACCAGAATATGCACAATGAAATCATAAAGTGAGGACTGTAAAATATAGACCGAATCTGAAAATGCAACTTCTCAAAGTTAATGCCCACCATCTAACACAGCGTCCTATGCTGTGCCAATGGTGAATATAGAGCGTGCTTGTAGTTTGCAGATTGATCACTCATGCATGTAGCTCAGTCTAGATCGTGCTCTCAGAGCCAGAGCGGGGATATATAAATACCACTGAAAGCCCTGCAGCCATTCTCAAACCTGGACCTGTCTCTTTCCATTTAAAAGATGAGCTGTGTGTAGACTCTGTTAGGCAGAGAAGGCTAGACGGAGAGGAACTTCTCTCTTCTAATGGCTAACCTGACATGTCAAACCAAATGCTCAAATAAGATCAGATTCAGATGTGTACCTTAGTTATTGTAGGTTACAACTATTGTGTTCTTAGCTGCATACAAGTGTTGACATGTGAATCTACTTTGCCCAGCTTATGGTTCGAATGTCTGCCAAGTAACACAGGACCTTTACAACAGGATGACTACCTTTCTCTCGTGTCAGTGACTCTGTTTGCCTTTATGGATACAAAGTTCATTTATAAATAATGGAGCCTTTCCCCAATATTTCCTAAGTTTTCATTCGACCAATGTGTGACCAAAGAGTTATTTCTCGGTCCGCTGGTAGTCTTGTGTGGATAATGTTTTCTACACGGCCTGTCCCCTGGTAGGAGCAGCGGCTGCGCTACCTGAAGCAGCAGGAGCGGCGGCAGCAGCAGTCTGTCACAGAGAGCGAGAAGCTGCAGAGGCTGAAGGAGCGCGTGGAGAGCCAGGAGGCCAAGCTGAAGAAGATCAGGGCCATGAGGGGCCAGGTGGACTACAGCAAGGTCATCAACGGCAACCTGAGTAAGCACTTACAGGAGCAGCGCAGACCGACACCCTCACACACACACACACACCCTCGCTCAGAGTAGCCGCATCGACCATCCAAACATACTCAAAGGATCAGCACAGACATACTCACAGGAGCAGCATAATCATATTCACACACCGCTAAACTCACAGGAGCTGCACACACTGTTCAGCCATACTCATACAGTGCTACACTCTCAGCAGCAGCACAGACATACTCACTGGAGCAGCACAGACATACTTACTGGAGCAGCACAGACATGCAGACTTCCTCCCACAGCTGCGCTCACAGTCTGTATAACTGTATCCACTGAGCTCTCTTCTTCTGGTCCCCTGTAGCGGCAGAGATTGAGCAGGTCAGCGGCCTGTTCCAGGAGAAGCAGTCGGAGCTGCAGACGGCCGTTATGCGTGTGGAGCAGCTCAGTCTGCAGCTGGAGGACTTGCGGCAGGGCAAGCTCAACGGTCTGCAGGCTGCCCTGGGAGGCCAGGTCACAGGCACTGCTGCTCTGGAGCTGCGCAAGCTCTACCAGGAACTCCAGGTACATAGAGCACTGACAGGATGGAGCACTGATGATTAATAGACTCTTTAGTAGAGTAATTGGGAGTGAAGCTGAATGAGAGAGACAGTGTGGTGTCATTGCCTTTGTAGATTGAAGAGTAGCGTCGAGTAGTGTCTTTCTCCTCTTTTAGTTCACCATGCCGCTCCAAAACATCATTTTGTAAAACATCTGTGTTGAACATGGATTTGTTCCTGTTAGGGAAACCAACCCGAGAACTTGGATGGAATCGTGGACAACGCTAGTTGTCCATGTTAAGATAAACATTTTAAACATCATGTTCTATTCTGGGACATGGTGCTTGCTATAAGTGTGTGTCAGTCTGAAAGTGTGTGTGTGGATGTGGATGATTAGGAATGCTCCTCTGCGTGTCCCCTCAGATCCGTAACAAGCTGAACCAGGAGCAGAACAGCAAGCTGCTGCAACAGAAAGACCTGCTCAACAAGCGCAACATGGAGGTCACCCTCATGGACAAGCGCATCAGTGAGCTGCGTGACCGCCTCTATAAGAAAAAAGCTGAGGCACGTCAAAAAGAGAATATCCCTGTAAGGCTAGGAGCACCCAACATTAGAGGGATTTAGTCCAATTGAAATCTTATAAATCGTTGATGCTGTAATGCACGCCTTTTAAAATAGGCAAGTATTTTCTGTATCCCAACTTCTAAAGTCTCTGTCCTCCTTTGCTCCCGCTGCAGCTGAATCAAAACTTTGGGCCCCCCTCCCCCCAGCCAGGCGCTGGGCCTGTGGGCCGCGTGGCAGCCGTGGGCCCCTACATTCAGCTCCCTGTGCCGGGCCGCCAGGACTGTGGCTACACGGTCCCCCCCGAGTCACTCAAGCCACAGGCGCTGGGTGTCAACACCCAGAGCAACCAACCCCGCACCACACCAGGTTGGTCGTCCATGGTCTGTGTGCCTGTGGCTCCACGTGCTCCCTACAGCTTCTCTGCTGGAACACCGGCATGCGGAATGTCCTGGATGGTCACTACAGAAATTGCATGTATCTTGATGTTTTGGTTTTGGCTTCTGTCACTGAAAAAGACAAAGAAAAAGTAGGATGAGTCCCGTTAAAAAGTGAGCCGTCCTCATAACTCAGTGGAATGCCTGAAGGAGTCCCTGTAGCACCCACCGCCTCTCCTCTGTTTTCTCTGCCGTGTCGTTCTTTCCGTCTGCTTCCTCTACCCGTTAACCTGCTCTCCCTGTGGTTTCTGCTGTGTTTCCCTCTGTCCCCTTTGTGTGTCTATTCATTACTGTGACCTCTGGGCCTGCCGGGGGACCTCCCGTTAGCGGTGGGCTCGGAGCCTCCAGTGCTCAAGCCCCCGGGGCAGTGGAAGGTGTCTGATTTAGACATGCTAGTGGAGCCCCCACCCTCGCCGGAGGCGGAGCCGGGCTGTCATGGCCCGTCCTGTGAGTGTGCTGGCAGACGACACCTCATCTCACTCAGCATGTCACCACCTTCAGACTGGAGTCTGTCAGAGTCAGAGCTGAAGCTTTTGGAATGACCCAGGTGTCCCTGGTGTTACTCATTGAGCCAAATCAGCTGTGACTCCACAATCTAGCTTTGTTGTAGGGGATCACACTCTATTTCAAAGAGTGGTGCATGACCCATTCATAACTTCTACATTGATTATGTTATTCATTTTATTACTGAGGCTACAATGTATGCATAACATCACCAAAAGCTTCTGAAGGGTCTTTCTTTATTTATTAATATCATTATCACACTGCCTAGACATTTCTCTCTATATTGTGAACAAACGCCTAACAACGATCAACGTCAAAAGGTTCTATGAAAGCATGTATTTTGATGAGTTTAGCCTGTAAAGTAACACTTGACCAGGGTGATTGTCATCCATCAATCTAACTGTATCATACAATTGTAACTTTTAAGCAATTATGTCTTTGACTAGTCATCTACAAAGGGTGCTAAATATGCTGTTGAACTATTATAATGTTAATATTTTTGTTCCTAAAGAAAGTTTGTTCAGGATGGTGCACTCGGTTAGGATTAAATGTTAACAAAAGGCCAATGACAATGCCTTTCTCAGTTCAGTTCAAAGCGTGAGTGCTGACATCACTCTCCTGGACACACAGAAAGAGCACTTAGAGTAAAGAGGGCAACATTGTGTGGTATGCATGTACAACATCTCGTCTCTGTGTGGAGGGCCTCGGGAATGTTCGCAGTCAGATTACATTCCTGGATTCAATGAGCCAGTGCCTACCCTGCACACCAGTGTAGCTCTGCAAAGCTAGTTCAGGAAAATGAGGGGTTCTTATCCAACTCTTGCCACTCTTGTTTAGTCAGTCTTGTGATAATGATTTAGAATACTGAATGGAATGATCAACATGTGTTAAATGTCCATAGTCACGTTGGTTGACTACAGTGAATAGGCTGAAGTTAATACAACTCCATCTCAATCCTATTTTGTGGGTTATGTATTGCGTTTTTTTTTTTTTTGTTGGGAAAATCAATGTCAATTTTAACACAATATATTACGACATTGAGAAAAATTACACTAATTAGCTCAACTGTTACCTGTCACACAAACAATTGCATTTCATTGAGATAGTAGAAGCATGTCTGGACTGCACTTAGCTCCAATCCACTCAAACTGAATTTCTAGGAAAAATACTGTCAACTGTTTTTCTCCGATGGGTTTGTGTTGAATGACCCCATTCTTATTTTTTATTGAACTACGTCTCAAACATTTCAGTTGAAATCCGAAGCATACCATTCATATCTAGGTTTGGCTTTACATCTGTCTTCCAATTATTCTGTTCTTCTTGACCTTTTTTTTCCTGCTGCGTCATCTTACATCCCTCACTCTTACCTCCTCCTTAGCCAATGACGCAGACTGTCCGGCCCTTGGTAAGAGCAATCCCCCTCTGAAGCCTTCTGACTGGAGGGTTTCTGGCCAGGAGACCCAGGGCAAGAGCCCTCCATCTGGCTCGCCTGGAGCGGCCAAAGCAGATACAGTAAGTGGTCCTCCTTTGGCTCCTCTCTGTTCACATCTATCTATCTGATTACATTGTATTGATTTGTTTGTGCGCTTTAAGGTCTTGGAGTCCAAGATGACGGTGTCTTCCCCCCCTGCTCTGTCCAAGCCGCAGCCCCCACCCTATGGCTCGTACCACTCCTCGTCCTCCTCGAGCTCTGCCAGCTCCACAGAGCGCCGCAAAGACCCCGCGCCTCCTCCCCCTCCACGCTCCCTTCCGAACCCACCGGGCCCTGCCTGGCCCCGCGGGGCCACCAGTACCGGCTCCTCCTCACAGCAGATCCAGCAGCGCATCTCTGTGCCCCCTAGCCCCACCTTCCAGCCCAACCTGCCCCTGTTCCCGCCTGGTCCAGGGGACAGACTGGACCCCCCTCTGGCAGTGGCTGTGCGTCCTTTCATTGCGGACAGAGGCTCTCGACCCCAGTCGCCCCGAAAGGGCCCGGCCACAATGAACTCCAGCTCCATCTATCACATGTATCTGCAGCAGGCGGCCCCAAAGGGCCACCCCCCTAAACCTGCACTCAAAGCAGGTTGGTGTGTTTTCTCTAAATCACTTCTGTACTGGGTTGTATTGTTTCAGATCCGTGTTTACAGATTCTCGAACCTGGGGTTATGGCGTTGTTAAATTAAATGGTCATATTTAAAAGTGTTCTGACATCTGTTGTGGCTGTGTTTCTCTGTGGGTGTGTGTCCAGTATATGGAAAGCCTGTCCTCCCACCAGGCTCCACACCTCCGTCCCCCCTACTTTATATGCAAGGAGGTGGGGCTTTCCCAGCCTTCCAGGGGCCCGTGGGGGGCGAGGACCTGCTGGATTCAGAGCTAGCTGAGATGGAAGTTCCCTTGGCCACCACTCCCAGTGTGGAGAGCATTCCCCGGCCCCTCAGCCCCACCAAGCTGACCCCCATGATGCACTCCCCTTTGCGCTACCAGAGCGATGCTGATCTGAAGAAGAGGCTGGCGTATGCCCCGAGACCCCTCAAAAAACGCGGCTCCATCACAGAGCCGGAGGGCCCGGCCGGACCCAACATCCAGAAGTTACTCTATCAGCGCTTCAACACTTTAGCTGGCGGCATGGAGGGTGGAGGAGGAGGGGCCGGTGGCTCCGGTGGCGAAGCAGCGTTTTACCAGCCGGCCCTCCCAGCCGACTACCAGGAAGGGGACTCTGTGGAAGACGCTGACAATGACAACCCCTTAGAGTCCATGCTGCCCCCTCCGCCGGCAGAGGATGGCCTGTCTCTCTCCACAGACGACAACGATAATCAGCCGCTGCCGCCCCCGCCGCCCCCTGAGGAGCTCTTCAGCCCCCTGGCTGACGGAGAGCTGGAGGATAAGAACAACAACCACCTGGGGGACTCTGGAGCCTCTCTACCCAGCCCCGTGCCAGAGGTCAGCACCCCTGAAGAAAGCTCTGCCACGCCCTCACAGCCACTGGTAAGACACACACACACACCCTGATCTTTCAGGAGACTTACCTATTTGAAGACTCCAAGGTAACAAATTCCCTCCTGAAACGATGTGTGGACAAC
This sequence comes from Galaxias rostratus, assembly GCA_036024795.1. Classification (NCBI taxonomy): domain Eukaryota; kingdom Metazoa; phylum Chordata; class Actinopteri; order Galaxiiformes; family Galaxiidae; genus Galaxias; species Galaxias rostratus. Next base: position 12,283 of record JAVQJS010030699.1, read on the forward strand.
CAATGTAAGGCTTTCTCCCCTCTGTTCCAGGAGAAACGTACCAACCTGAAGAAGCCCGAGTCTGAACGCACAGGCCATGGTCTACGTGTGAAGTTTAACCCCCTGGCCTTGCTTCTGGATGCCTCCCTGGAAGGAGAGTTTGACCTGGTCCAGAGGATTATCTATGAGGTAAGAGTGTGTACTGTAGAGCACCTGGCGACCTTTTTAAAACAACTAGATTAAAGTACTTGAACCTGACCGAACATCTCCTGAGAGACCTGAAAATATCTGGTCATCCACACTCACAATCCTACCTGAGAGGGCATGAGACAATCAGCAGAGAAGAATGGGAGAAATTTCTCAAATACACGTGTGCCACGCTTGTAGCAAAAATGTCCATTCCAACTGGTGTTGCCAGCATTTCCAATGCCTAGCAAACATGAGCAGTTCTACTTTGTGATCCTCCACTCATTCCACTCCCCTCTTTAGGTGGAGAACCCCAGCACTCCTAACGACGAAGGCATCACACCCCTACACAACGCAGTGTGCGCAGGACATCATCACATAGTCAAGTTCCTGCTGGACTTTGGGGTCAATGTTAATGCGGCAGATAGTGACGGATGGTAAGACTCAGATTTACATGGAAACATCAAGCTTAGCAGTTGCTTTCCAGGTCGGAACTGAATTGAGCTTGACGTCGTGTGTCTGTGTGTACCATCAGGACGCCACTTCACTGTGCAGCCTCCTGCAACAGTGTGCACCTTTGTAAGCTACTGGTGGAGTCAGGGGCTGCCATTTTTGCCAGCACAATCAGCGACGTGGAGACTGCTGCGGACAAGTGTGAGGAGATGGAGGAGGGCTTCATTCAATGCTCTCAGTTCCTCTATGGTGAGCCATAAATATCACACACACACCCACACACACACGCTGTGCTTAGTATAGCCACCTTTTACCGGTAATCACAGTGTATTTGTACGGTGCAATGTGAAAAACTTTCACCGCTAAATATTTGTTGGCGATTGTTGCTCTGCAGGTGTCCAGGAGAAGCTGGGGGTGATGAACAAGGGGGCAGTGTACGCCCTGTGGCTGTACGAGGCCCAGGGCCCTGACGAGCTGTCCTTCAGCGAGGGCGACGCCATCACCATCCTGCAGCGGCACGACGACACAGAGACCGAGTGGTGGTGGGCGCACCTGGAGGACAAGGAGGGCTACGTGCCCCGCAACCTGTTAGGGGTAAGCTTCAAAGCCCTAAGACAACCCAGGATCGCTTATAACCCCCGACCTTTAACCCCTATCCTTTACCTGCTGGGAGGTGAGACTGCTTAGGATTGTTAATAACCCCTGACCTTTTACCACTATCCCTGACCTGCTGGAGGTGACCGCTTAGGATCACTTACAACCCCTGGCCTTTAACCCTTATTACTACCCTAATTACTACCCTTCTTAAGATCGCTTATAACCCCTGACCTTTAACCCTAACCTGTTTGGGGTGAGATCATTTATCATCATGTATTTGCTGCTACCACCCCAATGGGAACTCACACTGATTACCCAAAATGTTCTCTTTTTCCCCTTTTAACTCCTGCAGCTCTATCCAAGGATAAAGCCTCGTCAGCGCTCCCTTGCATAGTTCTCTCCGACACCTCTTGGTTGGCGAAAACTGGACTGCCAAAAATGGTCAGTGGAACCAATGACCCTGACACTCACATGCCTTCTGTCTCTGTAGCCATAAACCTTCTCCCGCCTTTCTGCTTTTCCCCAAATTGTGACTATATGCACCAGCAGCTATGAACGCCCTGACACTCCAAACGGGCACAGACACAAGTCCTGAGGATGAGCCTCTCCTTTATCCGGGTAGAATCACTCCCTCCCTTTGATCCAGATAGTGTCGGAAACGGTTGTGCGCACTTTGAAGAAGTAAGGGGTTACCGTTTCATAGATGAACAAAAGCCTTTTTGAAGTGTTCAATTCTGACCCTCATTAAGCAAACGAGTCCATATGTATACATTTGTTTATGGTGTGTGTGCGGAACGGGATTTCATTGTAAATGGGTTACGCACAATTAGTTTAACCATTCCATTTATTTAAAAGGTAGCCAAACGATCAATTCTGCAAATATGTTTTTTAAGACTGAGTTACTGATATTTTCATCCTTCTGTATGCACCAGAGTGAAGTTCTCTTAAATGTATATCTAGTGGTGTCAGAAATTGACATTACAAACAGGGTGGATTACCTGTATAGTAGCCAGTGTTATTTCTGGAATCCTAATTTGACCCAAGTTAAATTACATCAAAACGTTTTAACCCATTGCATTCTACATAGATTTTTTTTTTAAATGCAGTTAAGAAATATATAACTTGATAAAGAAGTTGGGAGGGGTTCTTTGTCAATCTGGTTATTTTTTCCCCATCCAAGTAATCAAGATATGAATCTAATGGAAAAGTAAAGTTTGTACTTTTGATTACTGACAAGTGTTCGAAAAAATAAATACAGCCAGCTTTCATGTCTATGATATAAAACATTTACATTTAAACCTTTTTAATATGTTCACAGTAAGGAAGTAAAATACCATACCACTTACGGTATCCTTTCAAATTACTTAGTTCCAATAGTCTTGTGTCATACTCCCCCGTACAATCTCTTCATGTCTGTGCGCATGGTCCTATTGTTGGTTGCCAGTATGTTGTCAAACCTTAGCATAGGTACTTTCTGTATGTCATGAGAATAAATGGCTAAACGTTGTCAACGTTGATTTACTAATTTTTGCTTGTTAGCTGACGTGTGGTTTGTTAATGTGATTGTTATACTTCCAACATGCTGGCACAGCCAGTGATCAGATAGCGACAACAGCATTTTCTCATCTTGTCTATGGGTAAGTAGAAACTGATTCCCCTAAAAGGTCAACTGTCTCTTAAGACTTGTAAAGCATTTGGGGGTATTTGGGCAGGAAAAACAAGCGGATTTGGCATTCTTCAGCGATCTCTATGATCTACTTTAGTTAGACAACTATAACAGCTGGATTTGTTAATTTATTCACCAATTAAATATCTATTTGCTTACATTATTTATGGAATTTAATCAAGGTAGGTAAATACTTGTTTTTCCCTATTGGGATTAAATTGACAACCATTGTAGCCATACCTGTAAATCACCACATTTATCAACACATTCTAGAGGTTACACATCTGATTTGTGAAACCTCCACATTATTTGTGAAATCAAAGTAGTCCACCAAAAAGTTAAAAAAGTAGATTTTTCTTAAGCCTTCACAAGGCCTGGTCTAGATGGATAATCATTGCAGCTAAACTTGTATAACATGGATCCATTGGATACATCTGTCACCACATACTAGAGGTAAAGAAATGTGTCTTGAGATTTGTCAAACCGCTAGAGCTGGCCGAATACCAATGGGCAAAAAGGGGCAGAGATAAACCTAACTCAAAGTATTACAAAGCTCCACTGAATGATCCAGTGCCAAGTTGGGGAAAACAAAGAGGATGGTTAAAGCTGAAGTAGACAGACAACGTCGAATCACATGGCTCAGAAATACATTTAAAAACACAAACAAGCAGCCATGATAATTACTTCATAGAGATAAGCAAATACAAATAAGTCACTCGTACAGCTTACTATAGTGCTGACAATAAAACGAGAGACTTAACATTTGTGAGGACAGGTATCACACATGTCATTTTGGAGACAATCAATCCCAATCCTCAAACAAGCCAAGAAAATGTGCAGTTATTTTGAATTGTTAGTTTTTTAACATTTTGATTTAAGTTGGGTAGAAATTAATTGGGTGTGCTCATCAGCCGTGAATTTGACTTGTCTCCTTTCTAGTATTCATTGTTTATTATGTAACGGACATTGTCTAATGAAACTTTAATAGTGTGCTGGGTAATGCAACCATACCAACATGTTGATATGTATGACGATCTGTAGTTGCCTCGGACGTCGCCTTAGAATGCTGGAAATGTTCTAATGTTTTTTACACTGTGTAATTAAGCACAAAAAAATTATGGCGGATTTATTAAGTTAGTTAATGCTAATTTCTAAAGTGATATGTACTTAGGTTAAAAAGTTTTGGAAGATGATTGTGGTGGGGGGGGGGGGGGCGTTGTTTTGTTGTATTTGTTTAAATAAAATGTTTGA
>JAVQJS010030701.1:0-35707 GCA_036024795.1 Galaxias rostratus
GTGTGAAGCTAAAACTAGATACCTTTAAGTAATGCATGTAATTGGTGAAATAAACAAAACAAAGTCTAAACAAGCAGCCATGTAGTGGTTGTTAGCAACCAGCCAATTAAAGCATAATATAGCCACATTAATATACTTGGACTTTACTGCATTCATTTAAGTCTTACCTTATTTTTGTATATATAGTGAATATGACTCATCAAGAAGGATTTTGGGAACACTACAAAAGCTCCTAAAGGAAGCCAAGATTCTAATTAAAAAGCAAAAGAAAAATAGGGCCTATTAGAAATGTTCTAAATTAGAATTTGCAATCCATTGGTTGTTCCTTGAAACTGGTGGGAAAGTAGGGAGTTGGTCTGAACACCCATCATCATGGGCTCTACTTTACCTTTCAAATCCAGGCGCATCCTATGAATTTCCATAACCCCAATTAAATATTTGCATCACTGGAGACTTACTGCAAGCTACTCTTTTCTTCCCTCCCATGTTCCATGTTAACAGGTGTTTTGATCTTTATAATCAAGAAAAATTAAAGTCACCTTAAATGTAATTCATAGAAACACATTGTGCCTTCATATATGAATAATATGCATGCATTCACACACTCACTCACTCACTCACATACACACACACACACACACACACACACACACACACACACACACACACACACTTCAACTAGGCTTAAAATAAAAGTGGTAATTAGAGATGCTCAATTGGTAACTTCAGCCCAGGGATACAATGTCCAGCAAGTAAGGAGGTTGGATGTCGTTAACCTACAGACACATGTAGAGCTCAATTGTATACTGTATGACAATATAAGCTTAACCAATGAGTTGCTCTAGGGATACATATTGAATTCAGTATTGTTACAAATAAAGACAGGAGAAAATGTTAGACTTCACCTGCAAGCCATAAAGGCTATCAGCTGAATGCACTTATACGTTGATATTTAATGTGGTTGACAACCTCAGTCAGTGATTCTACACCTTGGCTAGATGCTGTAGCTTTAGATTGTGGCGTCCTCTGTGTCAGTGTAAAACGTAGGAGAACTAAACATGCTCTCATGGTCCCAATAACAAAAAAAATAATAGAAATTATAATCAGAATAGGAGTATGGCACCATAAGGTGAGGCTCCACTCAAGCAGAAGTCTTCAAGACTTCAGTGTCTCCAATTAGCTAGGGGACAGAAGGATCACAGCTGTGACGCACTGCCTTGTGGGAGACAGCGTTGTAGGAGGTAGTGCGTATGTTTCTTTACGCCAGTGTGTGGGAGTCCGTGCATGTCTTCATTCTTACCTATCATGGAAACAGCAAGCTGCAATCAGTTTTCAACGTCAATCTTAACCTAGCATTCTGTATCCAAAATAGCTATTATAAGCGACAACAAAATAAAACAACATTAATTCAATATTTTATAAGCTGTATTTCAATCAAGTCATTGTATGTGGGCATCTATGCCTTAAACCCCCTTACATTTCAGGACCTATCCCATACCACCGCTTGCATCTAGAGATTTTAGCACTAAAAATAATTCACTTACATTACCGTTTCTTTAAACAGGTTATGGACATGAAAGTATAAGCATTTTCATTTACAAACCTTATTGACAATAATTGACGCAGTGTTGATTTGAAAGGGGCAAATACATTAAGAGCCTGACAAACATTTTATAAAGGTATTCTTTTCAAAAACAAATCACAAAACATAACATATGACTCTCAGCAAGGTAAGATAAGACAATTACTTCGACATGATCTGAGATTCTACCTGCAGTTGCTAAGCAACATCCACCTCCAACCTCTGAATCCATCCTATTGGTTATCAGGAAAAACGCAGCAGTCACTCTATTGGCTAAGAGAAAGTTGATAAACTTTGGTCAAGACCTGCCTCCTTTTTAGAAAAAAAAAAAAAACCCACAATGAAAAGATTCTTGTGAATGAGAGTGAGAGAGGGTGTCAGTGCTTGCGCAGTAGAGTGGTGATATATGCATTGAGCTTTCTGGCTAAAAATAAAGATCAGTGAGTGCAGTGCCACGGAAAGTAGAAAGGCTGCATTCAAAAAGAAAACCCCGGTTCTCTCCAGTCATGCTCTTTGATTTTCTTTCCTCACATAGTAATCATGGGTGTGTGTGCGTCTTTGGGGTGGGGGACAGTTTCATATTGCATCTGCAACACTGGTAAAGATGGCAGTACTGCATATTGATGTTGTTACTCAAGGAGGGTACTACCATGCTCCAATTACTGCCTTAATATCATTTACATATCCTGTGAAATTATTGGAAAATCTTTGTTAACATTCCAATAATGTAGGTGAAACACTTTGAGCTATCGAGCAAATGATCCATGAATCTAGTTTGCTTTGGACAAGATTATAACTCATTACTAGTCACAAAGTAGCAAAGTAATGTTCAGCCGGCAGCTGGCTTAAACTTTAGTGACATGAGTTTTAACATGACCTATGAAATATTCTAATGCTTTATAATCTATTACCTAGGGTTTAATTGTTTGAGAAAATATATCTACTAGTCTAATAGTACCCCTAAAATGTTGGTGATGTTCAGATATATAAACTACTTGGAAGGCCTTTGCATGCAAACACCTGTTAAAGCTGTACAGAATGTTTACATACATTATTGAAAAGTATTAAATAAAGTCCTCAGCCTTATATTGCCTTTGGTAACATAAAAAGCGGTTATTATTTGTTATTGTAGAAATATTTATAGACAATTAGCTGTAAGTGTGATTTAAAACACAATGGTACTGGTTCATTTTTATTATGACGAATAAAAGTAAATACACATGAGGGAAAAAAATCCTGACTAATATTGGCTGCATTCACAATTAAGAATAAACAATGTCCAGTAATTATTTACACAATCCATAGGACTCCCTTTTTTCCCTTTCCTACAATGTACACAATAGAGCAGTCAGTGACAAAAGGCCAATAAGAAGTCTCACATCCTCTTGGCAACCCTCTTGATTTGTTGAGAGGTTTTATAGAATATGGATTTAGACTTCGACTTTTGAGCTTCCATCAGGTTAAGATTCCCTTCAGAAACACTTCTCATGACCCTCCTGGATTCATTCTCTCCTGACCCTAGGGACAAAGATTTTTTTATTAGGTATACAAATAAAGCAACATTCATCACTGATTAAGTAAAAATATTGACAAACAAAATATTCACACATTCATCATTGATTAAATACAAATATCGATACGCATATGGCAGTATATAAATAAATATGTATGTGTGTGTGCGTGTGCGTGCGCGCGCACACACACACACACACACACACACACACACACACACACACACACACACTAAAGTTTTATATTCTTTTAAATACCAATTGATGCACAACAGATTTATTATCTTTTCACACAAACCAAATCCAGTTAATGTTGAGGGTATGTTATTTTTTTATATAAATGTTTCTATCCCGTTACATTACAGCATAAAATAAATGTAAAAAAAATCCTAATACATATATGTATATATTTCAAATATAGACACACTATTTTCTTTATTTACTAAGCAAAATTCCAGTAAGTGATAATCTTTTAGCCCTGGTTTAATAGTACTGCTCCTCAAGCCTTAGAGACCTCTCGGCAACGGCCTGACTGTGCAGATGACTGACATCATGACATTTAAACCTGGCAGAGGTAAAATGGTAGGTGTTGATTGTTGATTGATCCACAGAGATTTAGCAATAGAGATCTCGCATTGTTGTAGCTCAACGGGTTTAGCCCTCGTAACTCAACTATGACCTCTGAACTCACCAGCAGGGCGACGAACTCTCAGTGGTTTGCTGACCATGGACAGGTCCTGCTTTATGCGTTTGGGCGCGGAGAACCCCACAGTGTGGTCCTCTCTAATACTGCAAGAATAATTCAATCGAATGAAAAACTCAAAAGTCGTTTTACAACAGACTGACTCAACACAAACATAATGAGTAACAATAACATAATAAATAATAAAGTATTCGGGAATATTTTTTGGAACATTCTAATAAAGGGTAATGGTGAAGTACATCTCAAACATTTCCAACACTAACTTAGTCCACTCTTGGTGCTATGACCTACCAGTTGAACCGGCGTTTTCCCTGTGCTGCTGACGTCATGGCCATGTAGGTCGCGGTCTTTGCACGTGTGACATCCAGAAGGGTCGGGATCTTCAGTCTGGTGGGGAGTTTGGCACGGGACATATCAAAGTACGAGTATACTGGTCATGGCTCCAACTGAATTACGCTATGAGAGTTTACACATCTTTGAAATCAATCATAATATAATTTGTTCTACTATTTTACAAGCAACAATACATGCATACACATTTGATTTTGGAAAGATGTTTTGAAACCCACCCTCCCCGTGTCAATACATGTGACCTCCAAAGCAGTGACAGCCATGTGCTTGTTCATAGATTTTCGGTCCAATACAAAACACACAAAAAGAAAAGTTCATGATGCAAGTGATTCAACTACACAATGCGCACTCACTTTTTGGTGGGTTGTTGGCTCCCACAATTGACCTTGGGAGGTTGGAAGAGTGGAAGGTTTTGAAGTGGGGGAGATGAAGACAAGTTTGCCGTTTGATTGGGGCTGCCGTTATGAATAATGATTGTGGAGTTGGCCTGGGTTTCGCTGTCGCAATCAAACACCTCAAAGGTTGTGTTGGAGTCCTTTGCGCTAACAGAGGTGAGCTGCGGCTGCACAGACACAGACCTCTGGACGGACTCTGGAGTGTACATCAGTGGGAACATCCCCTCCTGTCGCAGTACTTCCCGGAAGACCACATGGCCTTGTGGCTGGGCACAGCTGCTGCTGCTTTCCTGGCTTTGTGGTGAAGAGACAGACAACTTTCTCCTGGTGGGCTTTTTGAAAAAGGGCTCCTGCATTACTCCGCCAGGTTCAACTACAAAAAAAATTCAGAAAACCTGAACTCTCAACATGGAGAGCTAGTAATGCACGTCATTGTGAGGTACACAGCCACAGTTTGAACAGAACATAGCACAATCTTTTTACAAAATTTTTCATTCTAAATTATACTTAGTAACTCTGTAGAAGAACAATTTTACTTTTTTAGCTTGAGGTACATATCAAGTTTATGGCACTTGCATTTCAATAAAGCAATATACAAAGAAAATACATTTTACCCTGACTAAATGTGTGTGTGTGGTAGAAACTCACTTACAAAATGGCAGCAGGTTGCCATAGCAATATCTAATATTGTTTGACCGCATGTGACACATCAGGCCATAAATATATATTCTCGTCCAATAAAAACTAAACATGTCTGAAAAGATCATGGCCAATATAATTCATATGGGGACATTGCTTTGGATTTCAAGGGTTTATTGGCAAAAACAATGAGCAGGAAAAAATCCTTAATTAACAATCACCTGTTTTGAGAAACAGGCTGAGCAGTTATTTGTTAGCGCCCGATCAAAGGCGAGGTTTGTGAGGAAGGAAAAACTGGTACCCTTTCCATGCACCACCATTTTAATAGAGGTGTAGGGTTGTAGGGAACCAATCACAATGGAAATTGTTCAGGGGAAAGAGACATACTTCATTGCAGGGGACCATGACCAAAAAGGATATATATGAAGACATATGAAGAGAAAACAAAAAAGTTGTTCACATTGGCTAGCCCTGAGGTATGAGTCACAGACTACAACGAGTTGGAGAAAGGTTCCAGCTACACTGGAATGGATCAGCCCATGAAGGCCAGGTGTGAGTCACAAATTAGACTACAGCCCACTTGTTAGAGTACCACAGGTGACAAACAGGTTTCCCATTACGTGTAGGCCAAGAATCCAACCCAAGACAAAAATCAGACAACGGGCCAAAGTTGAACATGTTGTTTTTGACACTAATTATCCACTGGTGGCCTGGCGTGTTTTGTAGAGTGCAAACCATTGTAATTTAAAGTGAATAATTTTTCTATTAAACACTTCATTAACCACAATCCAAAGTGGCATAAAAAGGAATTATTGAGGCCATCATGAGAAAGCACTAAAAAGCACAGTAAAATAATCCTAATCCCCAATGTTTTTCCAAAAGTGAGTCACAAAAAACATGTGAAAAAACCATGCCAGCTACCGGAGGTTTGTGTCCTGAACAGGTTGAAGAAGCACGTTGCAGGGAAGCATGAGGCAGACTGGCCATCAGAGCTACTGTGGCGGTGGTAACATCATACTTACGAGCCACAGTTACATAGCTTTCCTATGTACATGTTCATCTCAACGGAATGCACTTTCATTTACACACACAAACACATGTGGCATCCCCTATGCCAACTTATCTTGCAAACCTTGAAACACTCCCAAAAAAGGAAACACTAAAACGAAAAGAATAGCAACAAGAAAAAATTATCATTTTTAACCATTCTTGTTAGGAACAAGAAGGGAAATGCTCAAAGCCGATGATTAATAGACTCATACATTAATGCGAATAGCTGAATGCAATATTTAGCTCATTTGAGCTGGGAGCTGAAGACAGCGCAGCAGGACAGAGATAAACGACAATGCTGTCTGACAGAGGAGCCGGCCCCAGCAGTAAATAGCGTCATGGTTTTCTTCAGTCACACATTTTTGGCTTGCAGGGGATTAATACAAGCTATTTTGGGTGGAGGTTGCACTGAATTAGGGTCGTCTATCTGACGCCGATATTTTTTAATAGCGCTTCTGTTCTGGCTGGCGAGACAGGGGCGTTTACTCCTGCTGACGCGTGCCCCCCCCCCCACCCATCTCTACCCCTCTTTGCCCCGCAGTGGATTTGCATTTTCATGAATGGAGCTGACGAAGGGTTGGTAGAGTCGGATGCGAGGCTGACTAAGAACATGATGTAGAGGATGAACGGATGGCCCGCACACAAACAGCAAGCCAGAGCAGGGAGAGGGACGGTGCGGAGAGAAAGGTGTGGAGGGGATGTCGGGGCATAAAATACAGCGAGAGGCTGGGAAAGAGGAAGGCAAAAATAATCAGGCAAAACTAAAGGGGCAGGGATGCAGAAAGGAGGATGTGCACACGACAAAGGAAAACCAGGAGAATGAATGAGTTGGGAACAGAAATCGGGAGCATGAGAGAAACATGCTGAGACATAAGCAATACCAGAAGTGTGAAGCCAAGGAAAGAGTTAAAAAAATGGGGGATGGGGGGAATTAAAAAGGCACAGTAAGGAGAAAAGGAAGACGAAGGGAGCCACGGAGCAAGAAGCTGGGGCGCGGAACACAAACTCACAGGCAGGAAAGGGAGTGACGGGGGTTGGCTGGGTGGAAACGGGTTGCTGAGTGTACAGGAGGGGACACACGCTGTGCTGGGAGGTGATAAAGGGCTGGGAATAAGGCTCACTGCCAGGGGAAAGAGCCCTATGGAGAGGGTCACACGTGGAAACATACCTCCTCCCCATCACCCCAGCAGACAACAGACTGTGACAATAAGCAGTTTGGAAGAGGAAAGAGATTGACTGCCTTCAAAGTCAGTCTGAGACGCGGCAGGTGGCAATGTGACGGGGACGAGACGTCACACTTTATTTTCAGCATTAACTTACGTGCAGAGAAAATTATAACAGACGAAGATTTTCAAGCTAGAAGCAAAAGAACCCCACCCCCAAACGCTTTTGCTTAACCGCTTCCTTTCTGTGAGCTACTGCAGTCCTTGGGTAGTTCAAATTCCCTTTAAAATGTAAGGTTTTCCCACAATGTGTTTCAATTAAATGTAGACCACATGTTTGGCAGAAAATATCATTATGGCCAATTTGGACAGCCATATTTCATGCATTTCCTTGTTTCATTTCCCTGACGGTTCTTCCCAAGAGCCATTTTTGTTTCTGATGGACTCTTGCCTTTTCATTATATTCCATTAACTCAACTTTGGTGCAAGAACCGTCTGTCTGCAAAGTTGCTACGCTGTAAATCAAAAGCCAATATAATTTGAGAGAATTTTGGGTTTGTGTTTGGCATTCAAGACTGAAGTACCAATTTCCTGTTATATGGCAATTTTTCTTACTAAAGTTTCAATCACAATCACAGAAAGATCTTAATAAAAAAGGATCAAATAAAATTTGTCGATAACAGTAAATACCTTTAAATTTCCCCCCCAAAAAAAAAATCAGATTAGCCAACAAGCATAAACAGGTATTTGGCTGGAAAGCTCCAACATCAAACCTGTTTGTCAGACTTGAATTGATGGTTTTGGTAGACATTAATAATGAATCTCAATTTTAGGTTGAAGATGAATGTAGATAAAAGACTAGCACACCTATCGGGCGGGAGGAGACAGGCTTACCTTTAGATGACAGAGTGGCTTGAAGGCGCAAAGACACTCTTCTTGTCTGTTTCTCAGCACCTGTGCAGCAACACAAGGCAGATAATTGGTTACATTATAATGATCAATTGTGTGACAAAAGCTTCATTAAACCAGGTAGACATAGCTAGTTTACAGTTTTCACCAAAACAAAGTCAAACTCAAATTCAACAAGGTTTGAACAGCCATTCCAAAAACTAACCAGTCAACATATAGCACAAGTTGGCGTGTCGATCTTCACTGAAAAGGATGAACGTATGAATGAGAGCATAGTAAAAAAAGAAAAAGAACTCCCTGCTGTGAAAGATGTGTTGCCAAAAAGTTAACACCCGAAAACCTTAAACAAGCTTTGCAAGGATGATTATTTGCATATTATTAAACTTGAAGCAATAGTTTTAATTTAATTTGTACAAAAATATGTATTTACAAATATCACAGACTACTGCCTGACATTATGGTAGTGTTTTATTTTACACAGACCAATCCTTTACCCTAGCCCGTCGGCAGGGACAGAAAAAAATCTCTCAAAACAATCCCCACGTATATAACCATGTAACACAAATCCCTCGGAATTTGATCGACTATACCAGTTATTTAAAAAACATCAAATTAAGAGGTTTAGGTACGAATGGACCAACTAAAACCAATCATGTTAATAGTATGGTGACTTTGGCACTTTAACCTAACTGAACAATATTTGGCTCAACCAGCTCCTCCTGCAAACACAGATAATTCACCATGAATAAATCAACAACCACAGCTGTTCCTGGGACCAGGTGAAGAAAAAGAAAAAGAAAGGAGGGAATTGTACAAACAGACAGTAGAACCTATTGAGAACTGCCGCCATTGTGTCAGCGGTGCTGGTGGGGTTGGGTAGAAAGGGGCTCAAATTACAGGGTATCACTCCTCTGCAAGTGTGGGGAGACAGGGCCAATAACAGGAACAAAGTAAAGGACACACGCAGACAAGTGAGCGGTGGCACAAACAGGAGACTAACACACAAGATGGACAGCATCATAGTAAATAAAAAAAGGACTTCGGCAACGCGGATGTCTAGGTTTCTGCTGGGAAGGATACACCCATGACCAGTCACCCTATTCACCAGAGTAAATACAAAGCCGGGACAATAGCCTGGCACCGGATGAGGAAAGCATATTCCTAGAACTTGGCAACAGCTATCAGACCAGAGTTTACCAAAGGTCACAAAAGCAGTTGTTTATAAAATGCACTTTGGGGCAATGAGTGCGTGAAGAGGCCAAAGCATAAATGACTGTGGACTTACTGCATGGGCTGTCCTGGTGGTAGAGCAGGTGGGAAAAGGACAGGGTGGGGGCCAACTCTGGGCGGAGTCTGGAACTTCCCGCAGTATGGCTGGCTGACTTGTGCTCTGCCCCTTCCTGCCTCAGGTGCTGCCCCGCCCGCTCCTGGTCGGCCCACACCACAGCCCTCTCTCTGAGCACCAGGTGTTCCAGCTCCTGGTTCTGGGCTTCGTCTGCAGGTGTGACCTGCCCCGCCGCCCTCAGGGTGCTGTAGTGGCGGCTGTAGGCTGGCAGTAGGATAGTCACCATCCTGGAGAACAACAGGGAGCACGGAGGATGTTAGGCTCCAAAAAGCACTCAGAGAAAGGTGCTTGACGTAGATGAAGAGAGGCTAAATGTATCATGTTGGATAGAAGAGCAGTGCGGTTTAGTGAAACATTGTGTTGTCATTTTTTAGATTGGGGAATCAATTTTTTTTGTGCACCAAAATGCAAATAAATCAAAGGATTTGACATGTTACTTCTTTGTGTGCTGATGCTCGTTATCCAAGAGGTTGATCAGATAGGTCATCTGCTCTATATGCTGCTTAAGGTCTTCCACCTGGAGCTGCAACCGGTGACACTGAAGCTCTGTTTGAAGAACCTACAGGGGGGCATGGAGGAGAGAGCGAGGATGAGGAAATTGTGAAAGATTCATAAGAGGAAAAAAGAGAGGTAGACTGAAAAATATACTAGAACGTTCATGTCAATTGGGGAGGAAGGGGAATCCAAAAAGTTTTAATTTGATGACATTCCATGTTCTCTTATGAATGGTCTTCCAAGTAAGAGTTATATTAAACAAAACATCTGTCTCAAAGAAAAGAGAATATGTGATAGGCAGGCGCATCAATGCTCTGGGTCGCTTCTAGGAAAGGAAGGACGAGGAAGAGAAGGCCAAAAAAAAAACTCTACATGGTTTCTGGTGCAAACTTGAGTAAAGACCATTGATTTATTCTCATTGGTTGTTCCTGTGAATGAGTGAAAGAAATAAAATGAGCACGATTCTAATTACTGTGATAACAAATGGGGGAAAAACATCACTCTCCATGACACCAGTAGGGCCCATGTAGCCTACTTTTCAAAAACCAAGGCAAATAACAAATAAAAGGGTCCGACCTTTTGGTTTCCTGTGACTCAATCCACAAGACATAAAAGCGTGGCCAAAAATGTATTTCACAGTACAAATTATGGGATGCTAATATATCTACTAGGCAACCCAGCGCAATCAAATCTCCATACTTGTGTTTGAAAATTATGTAATAATCTCAGTAGATCAATACTACAAAATAGTTTTGGGCAAAAATATTTGACAATGTTAAGGTTTGAACCCCAGTCAAATCCAGACTATGGCAAAGCGGATATCAAGAGATACCAGTATTTGTTTTGCGTCAATTTGTACTGCTGATGTCACTTGCTGAAACTGAAAAGCGACCCTCCCTTTTTCATTAGTGAAAATACATGGGGTAGGGTACTGAATCACTATTACTTAAAAGTTGCACAATCTTATGTAATGTGGTGATATTTCATATTGGACTGGTCAAAGTTGACACATTTTGAATAGATATAACCTAGACTTGAAGCTGACATTACAGTACCAATATTTTGAGACAAGAGACGTTACAGATAATTTGGTATTAGATTCCCACGGTCTGCATTACTGTTCAATTTTGATTAATTATTAAACTGTTGCAAGTTGATTTCCACAGTTTGGAAAACTCACTAAATAGCATAAACCAAAGGTAGCCAAATGCCGACGCAGCATGCAACGTGGATTTCTTTTGCTTAAATTAAATGAGAACATGACAGAGGCAGTGCTCGGGACGTTTTCAGCCTGCTAAAGTCAAGACGTTCACACAATAAGAAAGCTGCGCTACATTTGTCGCCAGGCAAGGTGCAAACACCATAGTGCAAACGCATTGCAGATATTTAATCAACATAATGGAATTTGCATTTGCTAGCTACCATCATAGAAAACTGGCCCCGACAAGGGGCAGCACTAAATCTTACGAGTCATATTCGTGACAACCACACATAACTTTATATCGAATGCAAGGCATAATTAAACTTTTACATCTGTGCAGGCCTGACAGTAATTTGTCAGCCCGTTGAAGAACTCGTGTGTGTTGGAGTGAGTGAATAATTATGTGCTGCATGGTCAGATAATGATACCGGGAAATCATATTATTGTTATTAGGCCTATTTTTAGCGCCTTACAAACGCCCGTAGATGTCATCCAAATGATGTATTTCCAGTGCCCACATGCCTATGGTATGGCAGTCCGTAGCGCTTACATACAGCTAAGCAATCGGTTAATGTGTTATGTTTTTTATTATTATTATCAATAGGTTTTTGGCCCCATTAAAATAATGGTGAGAGATTTCACAGGCATTTACATCTAGCGTTGATGTTATGTAGTCGCTACAAGAACGCAGTGCCTAATGTTAGCTGTAACTAGCTAATGCGATACAGTTTACTTAAACTGGGTGATTAATTTTGCATCACCGAGATGAGTGTCACTTCTTCGAAAGCGAGAGCAGGCACCATGAGACGTGACGTTAAGATTTCCCAATGCTGTTGACTCGATCATAAAATATACATTTACCGTTACCTTGGTAGACAGGAATTTAGCTAGATTTAGGGCTCTCACAGTTACGCCTTAGGTTATTCAAATTATACTATATTGGCCTATTGTATTTTCTATTTGCAACAAATTCCGCAGACATACAGAGACTAAGACAGAAAAAAAAATCAATAAGAATGATGCCAGAAGGAAAGCAGGATTTGTATTAAGTGAATTGTGGAAAAGTAAAACAATCAATGCCTTGCGATGGCCACTTATAGGTGGGCTTCCCTGTAGCACACATTATCAAATACAACTGAAAATTGAGCCTTCCCTCTAAATGGGCTACCTCAGTTGAATAGTATGACTGCTCATGCACTACCCTGCTTTGAACTAAATGCATACTTTTTGAAAATATTAAAACATTGCCTGTGACAGCTTGACCTGGTTGAAAATGAAACATTTATCGTCATGTGTCCACCATTAAATTATGATGATGAGGCACTACCGATCTACCTGCAAGTATGCGGTCATTATTGTAGCAATACTATTTGCACATACGTGTGGAGTTGTGTATCTGTATCTCAATCTGTGCATGAGTAATCAGGTTTATAAGTGTATAAAAAACATCAGTCTGCATTCAGATTTGCAAGTGTATTGAGAGTAGTATGTGTAGACAAATCTGTGAATGAGTGCATGGATGTGTACATGTGTGGACTTCTTAAAATCAGTGGTGTGGGGTTCAAACAATAAGCATGATTACATAATGCTTGTGCTCTCCAGCTAAAGGTACCTGCCTTCAAAGCATGTCCATTATAAACCCAGTGCAAAAACACTCAGATATTCCAGGACTCTTTGTATGTTCCAAGGTGCACCCAAACAGCTGATGCATTAAGCCACTGCTGTGACTATTTGATACTAAATTAGCAGTTGGTCATTTTAGTTCATGAATACTTGGAGGTTCTCACCTGGGGGACTTGGGCCTCCTGGCCCTGCATTTTTATCTCATTCTCTACACGGTGGAGCCAGCTTTCGTTCTCCTGGAAGCGTCTGCCAGATTCCTCCAGCCGCTGGCAGATATGCTTCTGCTGTGTGAACAGTGAGGCGAGCTTGCGTTCATGCTTGCAAGTGGCCTGAGAACCCACAACATACCCGAGAGCCGGTCAGACATTTTCATAATGATGCGACATAATCCACAATCCCCTAGAGGTCATTCAGAAAAGGCAATTTGTGCCAATTATCATGGCATAAGGAGCTGTGAACTAGCAGAGTAAAAAGACTGCCGATAAAAAGACTGCCCAATCAAAAGCTATTTCATCACCAGACATGCAGCCTGAAACAGCACAAAAAAAAATAACCTCTAGGAAAAGTATGACTTGGTCGTCCCCACCCTTGGAGCTGGAGACAGAAGCATCCATACACTGTGGCTCTGAGTGGAGCTTTACCTTCTCTGTCTTGTCTCTGGCACAGAACAGCTGGGCCTGCTGGTTGCTCTCTTCGCTGTGTTGCTGGCGCAGCTCGTTCTCCTTCAGCTGCCTCTGCAGCACCAGCTGCTCCCGTCGGATCTGCGTGCGGCTGAAGAAGACGCTCTGCAGAGACTTGGACACCCTGGACCAAAGAAAAGCAGGGAGGAAACGGCCATCACAACATGGTATGTAATCTGGACAGCAGCTCACATGGGAAATATAGAAAGATGTTGGCAAGTATCGGATCAGCATGGAGACATGTCTGGAAATCAGAATAAAACCGTGTAGTGCAATTGGTAGAGCAAGACATGAGCAGGTCTAGAAGTACCCCCCACAATGGCCAACCCTATAAAGACGTAGTCCTCCACGGGGAAACCACATAATATATGCCACTACTGCTGATTGACACAGACCAGCTATCTGGACTCTTATTTTGGTGGTAAAATCAGTCCTTCTGTCTTGTGCACCGTGTCTTGTTTGGCAGGCCACTAGTGTGTCTCCACCTTTTCTAGCCTCAAGACAAGGGTCGGTAACTAGGGCTTCATTCAAAGACAATGCGGGAAATTGATCTTGGTGCTTTGATGAGGAACATAGCCACAACTTATTTAAGATACACTTCATACTCCGGCATTCTTCTAACGGGCATCATAAAGCGTGTTCTAGAGATTCCTCAGTGGTAAAAGACACAAAAGTCTAATGATCTTTGCAACATAGTCGGTTGCCCGTCAACAGGTTGAATGGGTGTCCTAGTATGTGTGATGCCTAATTGGATTATTTTCCCACGTTGGCTTTATGATAGCTCGAGTTCTCAAGGCCCCAAACAATGTCTTAACATAAGCCACAGAAGACATATGATTAGGAGATAGAAAGGTATGTAGTGGGGAAAAAAACAAACAAAGGGATAAGCAGCTGGCGGAGCTGTCGCCGAGATGTGACTGCACTCTCCACGATGTAACCCCGGTGATGTCGGAGCTGCCGCGGCCTTGCCAGACTGCTGCATTTTTAATAGTGCGGGGAGCGTGCACGGCCTTTCTCCAGTGGCTCCCATTGTGTTGTGAATTCTGATGCTGGTGAATGAAATGTGTGGGAGAGAGGCTCATTCAGGTTTTTCTCCACCCCTCCCCCTTCTCTCCCTCCGGTTTGTTTCTTTCACTCTGATTTTTTTTTTTTTAAACAGACGCCATTGCAGTTCTCTCTCAGGGAGAATGTTAGCTATGTGGGGTATATGATTTACATAATATATGAGTGTTTGTGTGTATATATAGACAAGACAAGACAATATATATTGACGTAAACCTGGTCTCTTACAGTTGGCCCCCCCATCAAAAATGCAGGGTTTGTGGGCATGGTGCTTCTTCCTCACTGACATAAATTATGAATAACGATTCAAAGTAAAAGTTTGAGAGACAATGTTAGTGTGGTTACATATTATGTACAGGGCAGAGGCGCTTCCGTTGCCTTGTTTTTGTCTTCAGAAGCTGTGTCTCATCCCTCCATTTACCTCACACAGGAACCAACTTACTTCTCAATCTCCACTTGCTTGTGAGAGGATTTATCATTGATAGCCTGGGGCATCTGAGTCTCCATCTTGATTTCCTCATATTCCTGCAGCTTCTTCTTCAACTGAAGGATCTAGAACAGCAAATACAAAAGCGAAGTGTTCTAGATAAAAAGCCACGGAATGTCAAAGATGAGCTAACACATGCATGGAGAAACATATCCTGAAATCAACAGCTGCTGGAGCCTGAGCAGTCGCACAATAACGGTAGCTTGTACCTCTTGTCGCTGCTTCTCACATATCACTGCATACTGGCTGATGTGGCTGTCTAAACTGACGACGTTGCTCTTCAGCTGAAAAACAGGAACATGAAAACATGCACAATAATAAATATAGAGAAACCATACACATAGTTATGTTCTAATTAGTAGATATGCAATGGATTGTCATGATGTGAACACATTCATACATCACACACACACACACATGTGTGCGGACACACACACACACACACACACACACACACACACACACACACACACAACTGACCGAAGATTTGATCTCCTTGGCCCTGTTGGCATACTTCAGAGTGTTGTGGGTGTCGTCGTACGACTTAGAGGAAGGGCTGATATTGGCAATCATGACGGTTCTGCAGTTGCCCCCTAGTGAGTCCTTCAGGAGGCGTGTCAGCTTGCTATCTCTGTATGGTATATGTGCTTTCTTGCTCTGAAATGAACCCAATAGCAGTGGCATATTACAAAACAAATGCAAATAATTTTCTGTTTTTTTAACCATTCAGCAATAACCAAGGGCCGTTCACATTGATGGTACAAATGAATCCTGGCTAAACAACAGCAACTCAGGTGAGTAATGCAGGCTCAGGGATAGTGATTGCAGGATGTCAGGGGAAAGGTACAGGAACATCGTTTTATGTTGGGCCTAGGAAAGGGATTGGCAACCCAACTGTTCTCCCAGGTCAGAACTTCTTCCTCCAACCACATCTGGGTGCAAAGGTCTAGTGTCTCACACCTCGTCCCTAAAAGAGCACAGACCTTTTGATCTGCTGCAAAGGGGGGGAAAGAATTTAAGGGCCATTTGTCCTGACAACTTCTGTTTTGTCAAAACAGGACTTGCCGAGAATGTAGCAGAGCACCATGTAGTTGAAGACCAGTAGCCACAGAGAGGTCTGAACACAGGCACAGCAAAGCAGAAATAGAAAAACAGCCCTACCAGAAACACTGGTAATGAGGGGCTAACTCGCTACCTTACTAGCTAGGAATAAATTTACCGTTCCACGTAAAAAATGCTGAGAAGCCTGGGACACAGATCAGATGACACTACAGCGATGACATGTTTGTGCAACATTTCCTACACGCAGGTGGCCTGCTTATAGAGTCCCCGGGGGCATAGAGGGGAAATGGAGATGACTCTGTGACAGGTTAATGTATGCAACTGGAATTAAATGATAGCCAAATGCTGGGGTGGCTCTCGGCTCCTCAGGCTATGGCTCCTCGAGTAAGACGGCAAGCGGCTGCTCACAGCAAACACCCCTGGCAACGGCCGGGCAGTGGGACAAATGCCAGGCACATGATGTAAACCGAAATCAACCCTCAAACAAAGGGGTGCAAGCTTATAACTACAACAGACGAAAGAACTGTTGAATACATCAAGAATCAGGGTCTTGCCAACTGTTACAGTTAAGTATAATGGTAGACACAATAACCAAAACACTATAGAGATACGAGGTAGAACAAGCAAACTAATCATTAGCACACTATCAGCGTCACAGACTAATAGGATAGACTTGTCAATGAGCTGTAATCTGTTCAGCATGTGAATTTCAGAGCGCTTGCAGCCTTAGTAGTAAAACGACTACAGTACCAAGTGCCTGTGGGAGGTATTGCCAAAAAGATTACCATTCGCAGCAGCCTTGACATATGAATCTTTTATGCAGATTTTTAATCTCCTCAAACCAATGAGTGTGAGGCACATTTCACAGTTTAAAATAATTAGTCTCTCACATGTAAGTCCACAATGTTTTAGAAATATCTGATATTTCCACACTACTCAAATTGAGACAATCTTTACTCTACTTTAGAAACCTGCAATATCATAAGGAATGGTCTGGTAAAACACACAAACAATAAATCTTGTATTATTTGTGTAGATTTTAGTTGTCATTTTGTCTTACCCTAGGATTAGCCAGAGCATTAATGACATTGCCCAAGGCTAGAAGCGAGCGGTTGATGTTAGCTCCTTCTCTGAAACGAGCCCCCTTGGTATTTGTGGCGCTAGCTCTCTCTGAGCCTGCCAGGTCGATCAGGCTCAACTTGGCCACACGGACATTAGGGTTAAGGCTGGCAGTCTTGTCCTGCTGCCGCAGGTATATCTGGGGTAGACAATCAATTAAATGAATCTATCAAATCACTGGTAAACAAAACGGTTGCTAAATTACTTTTAGCACAGGATTTAATATTGTGAGGCCTGCTAGAAAGCTGGTAAAGTCGAACTATACGGCTACAATAATGTAATATTTTTACCTGGAATACAGCATGGGAACGTGACGAGGTAGCGTTCATATCAGTTGGATGCTGTGTTCTATTCTTATTTCCAAAATCTAGGGCCTCAAGAATGTGCTCAGCCGACTTGGGCTGTAAACAAAGGGTAGAAAAAAAACAGCACCAATAAGCCAATATAACAATCCCATTTAAGGAAATATTTGAGTTCTAACTCAGAAAAAAACAGAAGTCTTTATCAGTCAGAGGTGCCGATGGGCACCATGGCGCAAAGAGAAGTGTGTGAATTCCCAACCTGGTGGAGTGTGAGGCCTTGGACCACCACCCCTTTAGAACTGTCTTCCCTCACTGCCAAAGGGCCAACGTTGGCCAACAAGTCCCGAATCTGCTCATTGTAAACCTGTAAAAGGATACATCCTGGGCCTTGAAAACAGAACTGCTTAATTCGAGTAATCATGCTAAAATCAATTTTAAATAACAAACAGTATTTAGCATAAGGTATACGGCAGTCACTTTAGCTAAGTTATCAGATATCTGTCATCTGATAAGTGAACTGGAGGGATATGAACACTGTAGGTATCAAATAGAAGTTACATATATTTGACATAAAAAATATCCATAAAGTTACCTCAAGATAAGAGAAAGCAACCTCAAAGACTTTGTCCTCCTTAACTTCTTCCATGCGGGCAAATAGTTCCTTCATTGTTCTGTACATGACACCTGGATCATTTTGCGATCCTAACATGGTGTGTGTCTTGCCTGCTCCAGTAGCACCATAGGCGAAGACTGCAATGAGTAATACAAAATGTCAGAAATAAAAATGTATTATAACGTAAGATGAATGCCTCTCGTGCTTATTTAAAACATTCTTCTTCTATCCTAATTGTGATGTTGTAGCATGCAGAAGTTACATATACATATATATATATATATATATATATATGAATGATTTTTTTTATACTGATATATAGTATTTCAATTGCCAGAAGCATACGACTATGCTGTGGTAACCCCTCAATTTGATCAACAATAAAGTCCAATGATTTCGGTTGTATTAATCTTACCTGTGCAATTAAACCCATTCAATACTCCATCAAGCACCAGTTTGGTAGTATTCTCGAAAATATCAACTTGAGTGGAGTGTTCTCCAAAGACAGCGTCGAAAACAAACTTTAAGTCCTTGACGGACCTCTTGTTGACATCCCTGCGTTGTACATGTTGTGCTCCAAATGACTGAATCCCTTGTTCTCTGGGATCAAATATCAGCATGTGGTTATCTACGACCTGGACTACATTTCTTAAGTTCTCACATCTCTCATTGTCGTTTGTTGGCCTCACACGAACCACCACACGGACGTGGCTGCACACTTCATTAGTCATCGTGGTCCCACTTTGAGTGACTGTATTTAAAATACAACAAATGGTTTTGGTTAGAACAACAGTAACTTGTAGTGACACCAACTAGATCGGATAGAAATTGGCTAGCAGAAGATTCTAATCTACTCTCGAATGCAGACGTTACCCGGTAGCATACTTAAGATAGTCAAAGAACAACACAACTCAAAACATGTTCAGCATGATATGGTCAGCTGACTATCGAGTTCAATTAAGTTTTAAGAGGATGAAATGTCTAGAAAAGGTGTTAAAACCCAATACATATTGAACAGGCTTGCAAACCTTACCCGTGAGTTAACATTTTTACTACTTAGTTAACTTCATAGTTTTATCGAAGATTAACGTTGGGTTTATTTCAGTGCAAAGGGGGCGATGCTTGTTAGCTTGCTAACTAACTAACTAAACTGTGTCAATCCGATAATTCAAAACCAATTAAAATAACTTATTTTCATAGAAAACAATGATCTAATTCCAAATGGACTGTACCTTTTCTCGCGGTGACGTATCGACCGGTTTTAATTCAGTGTCAATAGCTTAGGTTTGGGTATATCCAGCGCCAAGATTTTCAAAAACAAGCCCCTCTTCCTACGCAACAGCAATTGGATGCGAGTAATTAATTCGAGGACGTGCATTGGACAAACACAAATGACGCTAACTCATAACGTGATGACGAAACGCGAAAGTCCGCTGACACAAACAACGTGAACGAACAAAACCGTCAATTGGTACTCATGGTATTTTAAATTTAAATGTGTGCCTTTTAACGTTTGTTCGCGTATTTATTTATTGTTTCAGAGTTATCTGTCTGGTTGATGTGTGTTAGCATGTAGTTGGACGACATTTGACGTCCACCTTGATGATCACTCTTGTCTTGTAACAGCTACTGCGCATCCGTTCTATAGCTAATTTACTAATGCGAGTTGCTGCTTTCCGATGAGGTAGGCGAGCAATAACTAAGTGCGGAACGAACAGTGATAGCCTGTGATAGCTGCCAAGCTGTCTGCATGCCCTACCAGCTACATATCAAATACGCAGCTAACCAGAATTTGACTGTGACCTTCTGCGAAGTGACGTACACAAATGATGCACAATCGATGCAGGACGTTCTGGCTAGTTCCAATGTTGGTAAATTATACAAGTTCTTAGATTGAATTAGCTTTAAAAATGGACGTCCAACACTGTCACAGTAAGGTCATTATCGTGATTTTGGCTTTAGTACGTTTGTTTAACCACACATTTGTCCTCTATAACTACGCTAGACGTTGTTGAGGCAGTAGTCCACATTACCATCATGATGTTTAAAAGATAATGGTCTACATAACCATCATAATGTTTATAATATAATTAATGAATAAAAAAAATGGTGCTGCCTTTGTGCATGTTTTACCTCAGTAACAAGTAATTTTGTTTGTAGTGACCTACATCTACCCAGAACATTTATTATAAAAGCTTTAAGCGCAGAGCGAATTAATAATGAGAGTATTTTTTAAGGGTTGCTGGCCTTACATCTATTGGTAAGGTTAGGATCTTCCCTTCTGAATAGGTTTTAGAAAATGATAAGTCATACATTTCTGCAACCTATGTTATGCTTCTCTCATTGTCCTGTAAAAAGATCAATGCCTTTCTTTTCAAAGTTAAAGCCAAATTTGATAATGCCTGTAGGAAACTATTGTGTCCAATGATTTCCATCACATCGTACTCATTTTAATTTAATTTATTTTCTGATTGTCTCTAGATTTTTTTTCTACTGGAACCAAACTATGACATTTCACAATGCATCAGCTCTCCTGACCTTAAGGTCACGGAGAGTAGTTCTCGAGTGTTTGTCCGTCATTAAACCTTGGAAGCGTAATCTGCAAACGACTTCCTCCAGCCCAGTGTCTTCTGATACTAATCACCGGGACAGAACACACGTGTGGGGCATCAGCCCAGCCAAAGAGAGTCTTCATACACCTGTTATGCTTAAAGAGGTGCTTCACTGCTTAGCCATCCAACCGGGTCAGGTAAAGTCCTTCAGAGAGTGCCGAGGGTGGGGGCATTTATGTTGCAGTATACAACATAACATTTCAGTTACAGTTATGTAGCTGCGTTCTTGTCACTGTTTTTGTTACCTTGGTTTGAAACTAAGCTAATGGTAGGTTCAATATGTGGATAATAAGATTATAATAAGTATAGACAAACTTCTATCAATAGATGACTTTACTCAATGCTATGTGGTAAGATTAGCTACATGGAGGAAGTGACATTTGTGTGCAATGACTATGACTATACTTTATGAAAAGGTGTTTGTTGCCAAACTTACAGAATTCGTCAGTTTGTTAAATAGCTATCCCTTCATGTATCCATTCAAGGGCACGCATATGAAGTGGCCAGGATGCCAGTACCTTGGCTTTCACGTACTGTACGTACGACAGATGGGCATGAGTCAATAGCCTTCTGGCGTGGTGGGCAGCTCAGAAGGGGACATCATAGGCCCCCCCGTGGGGCCGAGACACGATCCACGGACGGGGCAGGTGGGGGCCATGGGTCAACAACTTAGTCAGGCACTGTGCCACAGCAAGGCAGTTGGCAGGACACAGGGTGCTGCGACGCTCCTGCTTGAAGTTTAGCGCCTCTTAACTCCTCCACTGCCCGCCCATTTGCCAACTGTCCCGAGAGTGCTTGCCAAACAATTGCCATTAAAAATGGCATTTGATATGATTTTTGATGTAATATTTGTCACTCCCTAATCACCTACTTTGTACTGCCTGGGTGTAGTTTACTTGGACATCTAATTTAAACTCTCTTTCTTTAATGTATAAATATTATCTAATTTGTCATTACACATGACAAAATCAAATAGACAATACACCCCCAGAAAGATTTGCAATTATATTTTGCCACACACCCAAATATATACATTTAAATAGTGGAAACATCTCCTTCCTGTTCCCTTCAAAACATTCAAGCAGTATCCTATGTGCTGCACTTCTAACAGGCTCTCCTATGGAGCTGCTGTCAGCCAGGCAATCATAGATCCTGAGTGGTTAAGTGAGGGTTTCACTAAAATGTCAATTGAGGAGAAGAGGAAAACCCGCCCTCAATGTCAACCAAATACTCAACTGCAATCACGGAAGGGAAGCTGATTAATATTTTGATCTGCTATTGTAAAGCAATCAGCCCGGTGGAGTTGCATTATCAGCTGAGGCAAAGCATGTACGAATAAAGCACTTAGGAAGAGGGTGGGTATCTGAGAGCAAACGCTGCAATTACAGCAAAGTGGGTAAATGCAGCCTTTTAGCGCCCTGCTGCCTCCCACACAATAACTCCGCCTTTACGCATCTGCAACAACTCATGTCCAGGTATGGAGAGAAAGAATGTGAGGAATTATTCAGAATTGTTGCATTAAGTGTGGAAGATTTGGATGGAAGTGTCTTTCATTGGTGGCTCTATCACATGGTGTCATTATGTCATGGATAAATGGGCATTTTGTGGGGCCTGGTGGGCAACAAAATTGCTTTAGTATTTGATACAAGTCCAACGTAAAGCGTCTTGCGCCACCATAGTAAAGAAGGGAAAGTTGATTCAAAATGTTAAGTAGTTATACATTACTCACCAACATATGCTTTTTGTTAAAAGTCCCAACAGACAAGCCATTCAAATCAGCCTTTCTTGGCTTCAGTCTTCTAAATGTTTCATGGACTACACAGAATTGCTTATTGTATGTTACTGTGTACTCTTGCTTTACTAGGTACTACAAGTACCAGTTAGCATAGAGTTTAAACCTACGGTGACTGAGACTTCATGCCTAGTTGCATTCCCAATCATTCAGAATCCCCATAAATCATTCTCTTTGTCATACTTTTATAAGTAGGTGCTCCTTTACCCTTTCGTTAGTATAAAGAAATATTTATCCACTCCACAGATGGAACAATGATAATAATTGAATCAATAGTTTACCTATATTTATATAGCTAGTTCACATCACACAACCGTCTTGATTAATGCATGACAACGATTGTGTGAATTAAAGAGCTAATCAAAATTATTTTTTTTGTCTAATGCACCAAAGATGAATATGCTTTCTGGGCTTCAGAATATCTTTTTTCATGTCCTGTAAAATTGACTTGTTAGACAGGAAATACTAGAGTGTGTGATTTCTTTCATTCATTCATCAGTGATTGCCTAGCCTATATTAATTTACATGGTGAAATGTGTTGGCTATTTTGTTCATTGTAGTGCAGAATTCCATAATACTCATTCATGCACTGAAATCTGGATCAAGTTAGGTCAGGTTGAGTCAGGATATTGACTAGGCATCCCAACACCGAATGTCTTTTGGCAGAAATGTTTGTCGTAGGAGCTAACTACTAGTAACTACTTCGTCATTGTTCCTTTTTGACTAAGAATGTGGTTCTACTTGATCAGTCAACACTTGACCAGTGGTGCACAAGGCCAAACATTCCCTAATTCAAACATCCTAACTGCAGCCTGTTTTTTTAAGGTTAATTTGTCCTGGACTATTGTCTGATGGCAATTATGTGTGAGCTCCTTTAAAAAACTGTAGCATAGTAACAAACAGTTTGCTGATTAATCAATCAATAGCATCTCTACGAGTCAAAATGAACTCCTAGTGTCTAAAATCTAGACTTTTGAAGAAAGCAATTTATACATACAATTCAGTATAGTCTGTTTAAATGTAACTTAAAATTACAGTCCCATCTGTAGTAACAGTTTTGTATCATCAGCAAGTCAAGTCACTGGTAATATTGACTCTGTTGGAAGCCTGTTGGCATCTTATCGGCCAAGCACACATTTATCCAGACTAATTAACTTCCAAATTGTCTCTAAAATATTGCAGTGTGTTTGTTTCAATTTCACTTTTGAATGTAAATGTGGTTTAGCAATTTTCCTTAAGTTTGCCATCATAACGAGGAAATCTAAATGAAATGTTAAGCAAGAGAGTGCACACTTTTGCTTGACCGCAATTTTTTGGACGTCTCACTGGCAAGAGACTTGGAAGGCATTGGCACTAAGTGATCTTTAGCCCTTGATAGAAGAGATGTGCTATTCCGCGGAATATACAGGGAACATTTATTGCAAATAAAGAACAACATTTAACTAGCAACTTTACACATTCGCAAAGATGTATCACCTTTTTCTTATTTTACTATCTGAGAACATGGTTAGATGCATTATCTCATAGTTGATGTTTCCCTCCCCACTACTCCCGTGGCTACAACGGCTGGCAGGTCATTGCCTGTATAGCAAGTCATCACAACACCCTGGGTAGGGGGTTCATCGCACAACATCAGGGATGTCCTGCAACCCAGATCAGTGATGAATCACTGTTGTGTGTCTTGGCCCAGTAGACGAAGAGGTCTACATATTACTCAACCATTGCACACAGTCTTCATCTCACCCCTCTGCATCTTTTTTTTTCAACTCTGGCATTGTTGTATTTCTGATATCTAATTGAAAGCTAAAGACCTTTTTATGTGTGACAATCACTGCTGCCTGCTTGTCACCGCCACACTACATTTAAGCACACGAACAACTAAATTTGTTGTTTATTGGGGAAGATTATTAAAAAGAATTGCCATGATTTCTGCTTTTGAAATAATTCCAAAGTCACTTTCACCACTTATTCAGCAATGTGGTTGATCAAACTATAGACATTCTATACACTTACAAGTCAATCGCCCTAAACTGGGTATTACTGAGTATTATTTTCTATCTGTCTCAGGTCCACCCACAACTGCTGCAATAGATTTTCTCCTCCAGCATCCCTCATTACCGGCCCACAGATGATAGAGTGGGTGACTGGTTTTTCTCTTCTTTTTCGACTAAGCGGCTGCAAACCCCCATCGCCCCCGTCTATTCACACACCCACTCATGGAGGACATCCCGGTGGCTCCACATACGCAGGAAGTGATTTGTTTGTTTAAATGCTGCATGGAAACCCCCACTGGCTCATTTTTGCTGCGCCACCCCGGCTTTCCTCCTCCTCTTCCTCCACCTACTCTTCTTCACCTCAGCGGAAAGGGCCCAGGCAGGTGGAAGAGTTCCGTAGAGTAAGACGAGGCAAGGGGGAATCCTCTTTTCTGGCGCAGGCTGCCTGTCGGGGACCTCCACCAGGGCAGATTAATGAGCCATCAGCTGGGTGTCCAGGGGAAAAGTTGCTGCTGTAGCAATGGAGAAGAGGTGGCGGCACACAGAAAATGCAGGCATACCACACTCCCCCTTGTGGAATTAACTTAGCTTCCCGTGTTACACCTGCTCTCATATGAAATGAAATTGCGGTTAGCAGTACATCGTTTTAGTTAGAATAAAGGCAAAGACCTTTCTTCAAATAATTTTTGGGTGAAAGTCCAACAGCTTAGTGGTTATGGTGTTAAGACCAAAAATACACCCGAAAATGTATAATATATTAACCTTAAAGTTATTTATTATTTAATTGAATTTGTATTTTGTTTACAAATTACTTTGTGTTTGGAAAAGCTGTTCATGTTTCCTGTTTACCTGACCAACAGTTGTCTTTCGAGCACACTTTATTTGAAAAAAACAACAACTGTAATGCCTTTTCGTCTGTAACTGATAAGAAAGTTTGAATTTACCATTGGCCAGGCTGTAATTTACAATCCTTTGGTATTCAATAAGTTCACAAAGTAGTGCAAATATACTTTTTTGTTTTGAATTTAGCAGACTATAAGCAACATGTCAAACTCTTTACTTGCCTTTAAAAAGTAAAAACACATTTTTTTCTTGATTCTGCTCACTGGTATAGAGTAAATCTTCCTAGCTGCATCATACAATATCTTAGAGGACTACATCTGTTTCTGGAGACAGGAGTTCTTTGTCCCCTCAATGGTAAACTTGGGCGCTCCCTTGCGGGACCTTCCTTAAAGCTTTTCTTTTTTTGTTTTTGCTCTTCTTTTGTTTTTTGGAGCAGAGTAGTGAAAGAGAAGGCTGGTGAATAATTGATCCTTGTAATTAAACACTACCGCTAGGGACCGCCGGGGCTGATTGACGGCCAGATATTAAGCCCTTGTCTCGTAAGGTTGGAAGTTTAGTCTGAGGTTATCAGTGGCCAGTAGAGTCGTTCTCCCTCCCTGGCTCATTACTTTCATGAGTAGCCCATTTCATAGTGGTGTGGTGGAGGCGTGGTGTGAAAGAGAGTCTGGAACTTCATTAGCCAAATGGGGTGCCTCGGTCCACAGCATACCAGGTGGTTTAGCCTGGCTGAGCCGTCGGCCCCCTTTATGGGTGTGTTACACGCCGTCCTGTGAAGCACCCCCAACATCTTTCACCATCTGCAGCTCTGGTTTCACAAATAAAAAGCAAATAGCATGCATAGCTGGATGTGTAGAAGTCTGTATGTCTATATGTATAATAAGAGCATCAAATAATGTTTGAAACCTGTTCTGCGTCTCCTGACATTGTTTAAATGGTCAAATCCTCAAGTGTGCTGTGTGCTTGTGTTTAAAGATACTGCTATTGAATATGACAACAGAGAAAGAAGACACAAGGCACTGTTGAAGCCATGAGAGAGGCTGTGTAGTTACTACAAGACGAATCACCCAAAGCATCACCTAAATTCCGGTTTTTATTAACTCTTATTTAAGCACTTGCTCACAGTCAAACAATATTGCTGAAAGAAGGAAAAATAAACAAAGTGAAGCCCTTCCAAGACACAGAAGCGGTGTTATTATGGAGGGTTTTATTACAATATTTACATTTGCGCCTGGTGTTTGAGCGTGGGTGTGCTAATCAGATGTATGCCCCGTGGACAGCTGGATCGAGATGATGACTCATCCCTGCAACATGTCCTTGATTGGGGTTTGTATGAAGGCTCAAAAAACTGCATTATCTCAATGAGCTTTCTTTTCATTGCAGGAGATTCACATAATGAAGCTTTTTCGTATTGAGTAAGGTATGCAAAAACAAAGTTATTAGGCCTTTTGGTCTTAAGTATTTTTATTAGAGTGTTGCTTACAAGTACTGTCTTCAGATGGGGATTCTGCGATCAACGGCACAGGCTTCACTGCATTACTGTAGACTAGGGATTGTAACATTGTTGTAATTGCTAAGTTGAATGTGTTTGATTACGTTTCTTACATCGTACTTGAGATATTGCCTGGACCACAAGTATGCCCAGTTCATTTTCCACGTCTTGAGTGTGCTTTCCTGCCACGCCTGCCATCCTTGTAGACTAAATGTTATGTTTAACCTCAACTTTTCTCTGCTGCTACCTTCCACAATGCCTGCTTTGATATCAGAAACAGAAAGGACAAGGGGTTAAGGTTCCACATATAACTTCATATTAAGTCATTGGAGTATAGACTACTGCTTTCAAATTGCATGCCATGCAGCTTGTTGCTATTTCTTTGTATTTTGAAAGTGGGAGTGACAAGAGTGGGGAAAATAAAAAATAAAGTTTTTAGGTGGATGAGTCAGCCAACCTGACTCAGAGCTTTCCTGGCCAGCCGTGCCCTCGACTAACTAATTGGAAACAGCCTCCGATTTAATTAAAGTACAGTCGTTAGCCCCTCACACATTAATGACAAGTCCCCAAAGGATGCCCCCTGATTTATTTATTTCATACTTGCGTGTGAGTTGCATGTGTCCTTGTAGCTGTGTCAAAATACTCTTTTTTGTTTTCTTAAATTCTTGGGGGTCATCTATCACAGCCCATAAGGACTATCAACTGTTTGGCTAAACATACAATTTGTATTAGTGGTACAAAATGTATGTCTAGCTGGGCACCCAGTCGAGACAAAAAGGCTCAACAAGTTGTTGCACCCGTTATCAGGAATCTAATTGGGATTACACTATTAGATGGTGTGATTGAGTGCTTGTTAAATATGTCATTTAGTTGTTTTTTTGCCAATCCCTTTCAGAATGTTCCTGTACCTATGCCTTGTTAGTTTTCTCAGCAGCAGTAATCAGCATCCGCATGGCTCCCTCTCTTATGGGAATGAGCAAATTGATTAATTAAATACATGACAAATTTATTTATTAATTTAAAATAGTTGGGAAGGGGGGAAAACATGAAAAATACACCCTCTGTAAAAATCCAGTTAAATTCAGATGAATGTAGTCAGAATCATTTTTGTTCTGTTTTCACTTGAGATTTTGGAAAGGATGTTCTGCATCTGAAAAGTATTCTTGAGCGATGGTGCACACAAAGGGTTGTTCGGCTGGTCCCTGCTCCCATCTGACCGGCTGCTCAGCGGCCCAGGGTTCAGCAGGGATAGGAGGATGCATTACTCCTTGTGGTGCTAAATTACACCTGAAACTAGTCAGCCATTAAAAACAGAAAAAAACTGAAATGCATAATTTTCGGATAATGTCTCCAACCCAGTAGT
Source organism: Galaxias rostratus (assembly GCA_036024795.1). Lineage (NCBI taxonomy): Eukaryota > Metazoa > Chordata > Actinopteri > Galaxiiformes > Galaxiidae > Galaxias > Galaxias rostratus. The sequence goes on from JAVQJS010030701.1 coordinate 28,386, forward strand.
TTCCATCAAGATAAGCTAGCGAGCATGTACAAATAAATAGGGGCACCTTGTTGGCACTAGCAACAATAAGAACCATTTATTTAATAATATTACCATAGAACAAGACATTGCCGAGGTTAATAAGGTAACAACTGATACATGAAATGTGTACAATGACTGTCAGACAAAACCATGAATCAATACTAGGTTTCTCATAGTTGCATTTACTTAAGTTGTCTTAAATATGTTGGTTTAGAAGTTGATGGTAGTGTTTGAGAAGGAAAAAAAACTTAATAGATACATATTTTTTGTTTTTATTTGGTGATGGCTCTCTTATGACTTTGTTTTCCTAAACAAATTAGAGTAGATACATCCAAAGTTTGCTTTACTTGAGATGTGATGGGCATATGGTTCGTTAGAAATCCCTGAATAAACAAAACCTAGTTTATAGATTACATCCCACTGCCCTCCCCCTTTCCGTATTTGTTGCTTATTGTCACAGTGTGGTAGGTCATCTGTTTGCGTTGTATCTCTGTCAGAGCAGATGCTGTGAGCGATTTAAGCAGGTCCAGGATAAACACAGGGCTACTTAAATCTATTTGGCTTGTAGGTGGGGCCACATTGACACTGTCATCCCCCTGGTTGATGCTCCTATTGTAATCAGGGTGAATAGATGGAGTGAGAGGCAGATGCAGTGTACGGCTTTCCCCACATTTAGTCAACATCACTTGTCAAGTCTGTCTCACGTCAGTTGACGCCAAACATTTCCTCCACTGATATACATTTGTAATTTGTCGGCCTAGTTATCGTATAAGTATGTGATAGCAGTAACTCATTGACAGAATGCATTCGAATCTGAATCTATAATATTTATGGAATTCTGAATGACCCTAACCCAACATACAATACAAGTTGCGAAGGTTTGATACTATATAGTTTAAATTCATATTCAAAATGGTGGGTTTCCCTGAAACAAAACTCGCCGGTGAAAATGAGCTCAAAAAGGCCATCCTGGAATAAGGGCTGTTTATTGCGGATCAATGCTTACTTTGTGACTGCCCACAAACTGGTGCGCCAGCTCTTTCATCCCTCCTCCTGGTTGTTGCTTATTCTGTCATAATTCCACTAACACCTCCAGAAGTGAACACTTTTACTTTTCTATCGGAATGGTTGAAGGAAACCATAGTTTCCTTCAGTTCACTCTTCAAGGGTTAACCCACCACTGCCTCGGCCTAGATGATCTATGTCAGCATCTGAAAGAACAGCTTGGGCTGTGAAGGCATGTCCGTGTCTTGTCTGTCTGTAGAGGTTGGTCTACATTGACATGCCATGCACTTAGTACACCCCAACCTCTTTATATTAATATTAACAGCTGGATGCTCACAAAACAGTGATGGCCTGGTGATAATTCCTGTCCTAGAGAGGCCTGGGGCAGCCACTTTATCACACAGATCTTTACACCGTTTGTCATTCACAAGCTTGCACATTCTCCCACCCAACCCTCCTTATTGATGCTGCCTGTTTTCCTTCCTTTGTTATTGTCAAACAGGCCTTTAAACTACCGGGAGCATCTCCCTGTGCCTCTCTTTTTCTTCTATGACCATGCCTCTCTCAGGGACATATTCCTTTAACTTGACTCCCTTTACACGTCCTAATGGACTTGGCCTTGTTTTTCTTTTGTCTTCCTTTAGTAGCATGAAATTCACCTTCAGGAGGAGAAGCCATTTTCTCCCACTACTTCTTTACATTTTGTGAATATAGTTAGAGGATTCCAAACCCTTGAACCCTCTGCTTTCAATCGTGTTTTATCTGGACTATATATAGTTAGTATTGTTTTCAAAGCACACTGTGGTTACAGTACTGTGTTACTCTCCTTCCCCATTTGACGGGCATCAACCCAACCACATAGTCATCATGAATAGATCCGCTGTATCATGTTTGACCTTGTTATTCATTTGTGCTTGTTTTGAGAAAATTAGTTTTGGCATATGCCATTTTTTATTTTTCCATTCATATCCCCAAACAATTGCTATCATTATTTCTAAATATATTCAAACAGAACCTTCTTGTATTAAATTAAAAATAAAGCTCAAATGAGGTTGACAACACTAATATCTCTTTCCCTCCCTCTGCTTGTTCATACAATTTAAACCCCAGTTGATTATTTACTTTTGTGTTATGTCCATGCCTTGTTGTTTCTCTGTGAATGTATGCATTTCCTGAAAACCCTCGATTTGATATTTATGGAGTGCACATTTTAAGATACATCCTGATATTAAAGGAAATAGTAAATACGTGGCCATCTTACATGCCTCAAACTAAGACAGATTGTTTTCAACAGAAATAGAAAAGCTCAATAAACCTCCAACCAGCAAAGCAAAAACATTCGGTATATGGGAGGGGCCGATGACTCATGCACACACTCACAGGATCCTCCTTCTTCACCTGCAATATCCAGCCAGCTTGTTTTCAGCTTTCAGACGAGATACTGTTCATACTTTACCTTCCGCAGTGTTATCTTTCGTGGCTACCTAATAGTCATAGTCTCCATTTTAATTTACAAAGTTCAGTCCGACTCTTACCTTTGCAAAGACTAAACATCCTCTATTATGATTACTACTTGATATTGTTTTTCTGTCTGGATGCATTATAATAAGCTTATTAGAGACGTTGAAGGGAAATACAGTTTTAAATCTCTCCAGATTCCTTATTCCAGTATGTTCGAAGGGGGGATACAAGGGTGATTGCTTGGTAGCCTCGCTTATAGGTTTAGTTGATTTAAAGCATCCTCACTGCTCTCCTACAGAGGCACCCACTGCGTTTTCCCTTCAAACCACCATGTCTTTTAAAAACTGGTCTGAGGATACCCTGCCGTGGGTGGGAAGCCTGACAGGCCCCTTTATGAAGAGGAGGGCTGGGACTAGAGTTGTCGATGGCATTGCTAACATCGAGCACAATCTCCGGGGGCGTTGATGGAGAGATAAATTTCCCCCCCTGTCCTCCTCCACACTACTGTGGGAACCCTGCATTGGCTTAAGCTATGATCTGTGAGGCAAGCTGATGTCTGTTAGGAGTGGCACCACATAAAGACACAAGCACCACTAGGAGACAATTAACAAGGCATGAAATTATAACACAAGGATTCTGGCTGGACATATCTCGTCAGACCCTATTATACCCTGTGAGTAGTATAACATGATTAGATAGGGAACTGGAAGAGGTTTGGATAAAGGTGAGGATAATTGCCATTTTCTTGTTACTAGTCTATTAGCAGATGGTGTTAAAAGTGAGGTACATTGGTGCCATGACCTGAATAATTTGTTAGGCAGATGTTCTCTGTCAGGAGTAAAATTGACTTTAACTGTGGTCTGAAGACCTAAAGTTTTGTTATCAGAGGTGGCTGTAGTTAATCCACATTGTGCTACACCTTAAATGTTCAGATCTCTGCAATCATTATGGGGGTTCTTTTTTATAACAAGGGTAGGCACCCAGGTTGGTTGTGGTTAACTTTTTGGTGCAGTAAAATGCTTTCCTGACGGGCTTCTGATGTTGAACTTGTTTCCTGAACCTCCTCACAAGGGTGGTGTTTTGAGGCAAACGAGGAGGAATGTTTGGACTTATGCATGTTTGTCATGTCTTCACCAGTCTAAAAGCTCCCATTGGAGAAAAATGGTAAGTTCAGCCATACAAAGATTCCCAGACAGTGGTGAATACGGGAAGAATACACGTGTGTTAGCTCTGCAGCATTCCATAGACAAAAGGGAGATTAGGATGCATACAGCAAGGCAGGTGAAAACAGCCCTCTGGTAAGGGTTTTGAGAAGTTCTTCACAACGCATGTGCACGCATTTTAACACCACAAAAGTCAAGCAAGGTTTTCAGGTAGGTTCACTCAAAGCCTGCAAACGCAAGCAAGACAAGAGAGCACTTGCGTGTCTTCACCTTCAACACCTTTGATCTGAATTTACATAATAAGCTTCTGATAGAGTAATTGGCAGAAGTATTTTTTTACTTTTTTGTTTTGTCCTTAAATTAGATATCAACCTTTCAGTTGGTATACTTTGGGCTTACTAAACATGCAGTAAAGATTTAAGAAACGCATTTGAATTTTTAAGTGTAAGAAGAGCGGATTAAAGGTTAAGATTAGGTGTGTATGATTAGTCTATGGGGGTCTTCAGGTCACTTGATGTAGTAAGGGAAAGGCAGAGCCTTATTTACACAAAATCAGGCATTTATTGGGATGTATTATGAGTTAGTTAAGTGTAATTTTGCATTTATTAAGTCGAGCTTTATTGAAATGGTCATAGTGTATTTGTATACCATGATCATTTCAAAATACTATGAACTATTGCATTGTGAAGTGCTTTGTAATGGGTCTTCTTAGTCATACCAGTGAGCTGTCTGACTTCCGTGCTGTTGATTCAATTCATGGGTGACTGCTGTGTTCTGTGAAAGACTCAAGCCACTCAACCGTAAAGCTCTGTTATCAGTGGTGATGTCCTTCCGCATAACCTGCTCAGTCACCAGCTAGCTACCCTATGTCAGACCCCAATGTGCTTAAGGAATACATGTCTTAGGTTTGTGCAGCATTTTTTTGCCAAGTATATCTACCTTCATACCACTGTGAACTTAAGGAGAGACAGGGAGAAATGCAAACCCACACCCCCTGCCATGGCAACGGACGCGACAGAGGAAAGCGATCCTGTGCCTGTGGATCTGTCTCTGTAATGGTCTGTCTGTTAGTGCAACAGGATCTGTCAAAACTCCCCTCAGTGACATTTTAGATCGCCCACTGTAACTGACCTGGGCTGGGGAGTCACCGAGTAGGATTTACGTGAGTCCGCTAGCGTCTCTCAGGTTCCTGGTCCCCTTTCCCTAATGAATGCCGCCGCCACAGGAACAAGATGTCTATTATTGTTGCCTTCCTTTTCACACATGTCCATCATGGCTTTGTCTTTGTTTAGTCCAAACCCCTTGTTTTGTTTAAAAAGAAATGGATCATGGCAAAATGTTCTCCTCATGATCAGAGAAAGATGTTTATTGTGGACAGTCTATATATGATTCCTTCACCTATGTCAGTGTTACCATGCGCCGGAGTGCTTTGTATGAATGCTATGCTGGATGATGGGACGCAAGCGTCCTGCATTCCACTGCCTGGCCTTGCAGCTGTGTTTTGGGACTGCACCACTGGGAACACTCCTAACTCTCCTGTTCCCTCTGCCGGCAAAGGCAGATATTACACACTCTAATTAGGGGACACACTTGGTCTACAGACAGGACAGGAACTCTCACTCATTCTCTTTTGCAAGCTTCTGGTTTGAGAGCTTGTTCTGTCATCTTGTCTGGAATTATCCTTTCACAAGTTGTGTCACAACTGGAATCATCGGGGAAGCATCCTCGGTATTCACTCAGAGAGAGAGAGAGTGAGAGAGCACACGATGTTTTATTCTGCTTCCTCTCCTCGATACGGCTGGGATGGTCTGGCCTGGCCAGACCTGGCGGGAACGACGCAGACACCCCTCTGTATGAAATATCAATGTGAATGACTCACTTCCAACTTCAGTGTCAATCATCATTCCAAATGCCAACCCCATTATATCCAGATACTTCAGGGACTTGTTTCGTCCATCTGGTTGTGGAGATGGCAGGTTGCTTAAAGGGGAAGAAACACATAAAACGATGGCTCTGGGCGTTTTACATTACCATTTTTGATAACTCAGGGAAAAATGGCATGCAACAGTATTACAGCCCTGGCTGATATCAACTGAGACCTGAGTATAGCTGTCAGAAGCTGAATGAAGTCAACTTTTTTACCATTGTTGTGACTTCCATTGAACTCTCTTTGAAACAGCAACCACAAATAACAGGTGTGTGTGTGCGTGCGTGCGTGCGTGCGTGCGTGTGGTCGAGAAGGTGCTTTTGTTATGTTGACCGGTCCCTGACAGTAGTGTGCCTGAACCAGATATTTCACATTTTAAATTAAACGTCACGTGAAGACACTTTCCTATGTTCCTGAGGCATGGGTAGCAGTGGCGCTACTGTAGCTCATGCTCATAGCATTGAAAGGTTGGGTTGCTTGGGTTGTTTGTCACACACCTTAAAAGCAGCATTGTTTGCCTCCTAGTAGCTTTTGTTTACCCTTTCAATAGAAGACAGTACACTTTGCAGTTTATATTTCTGTTGTGTTTTTCTTCCCTGTTTTGTATTGAATGGCACAACAGGCGAGTTCATTATGCGCGTGACTCATCCCACTAGCCCACACCCCCTCCCCATCTGCTGTTGTGCACAAGAGGGAAGAGGGAAACGCCATTGATCACCACTTCTCTCACACATGCACGCACACACCCCACCTCCAACGTCACAATCGATCGGCATGTTTTAACGTTTTTGTGCTGGGAACGGCAGGCAATTCCTATTGTGTCATTTCTCATCTGTTTCCCAACAGAAAGCAAAAGTTGTTATAGCTAAACGTAAATATGAACTTATGGTCAACATTTTACAAAAAGGAAGTATGACTATTAGTCAAAGCTTTTTGATTTAATTCACTTGCTACAAGCATTTTAATACCTGATACCTAGTTTTGTGCAACTAAAAGAAGACTTGAAATAAAGAAATACCTCTTTCTGGTTCCGGTTGATTACCTGTGACCTGTTATGACCGATGTCTATTGAAGGCTGATTTCTAAAACACATACAAACAGTGCAAAGTTTCTCACATCAACATCGAAGATGTAAGCTTGTACAGTTGTGACTGAAACAGAAAAAGAAAAAACTCCTGTTATGTTTCAAAAACAGACATCTGAATGACTCAAGACATCGCAGGGACGTAAATTTGAGTTTTTCAAAGAATAAACAATGGGTATTTTCTACTTGCATAAACACATAAAGCCTTTGTCAGATACATTTGGATCATTCTATATTTTTGCCCATGCTGCACTGAATGTGTTCGGCCAAATGCCAATGTCTTAAATGGATTGCCTTATAGCTTTGTAAATGTTTAAACACTATTTTCTCTTGGGGATAGGTGTTTTTGTTCATTGGGATTTTCTTTGTCAGTACACATTCTGTGAGTTGTGGTTGAAGAACATCGGAAGAATTGCGGATGGCTAAGAAATATATTTTAGAAGGGGCAAGGAGGATGACTCACTCATTGACTTTTAGTGTGTCTGTGGAACGGTTCGGCTAGTGTGCTTTCCGTTCATAGAAGGTTTACATTTTGCCCTTAACTTAGGGCCTATGATTTACTGATGGAAGACACCTTGGCCAAATTTTGTAATGCAGGCTTTAAAATGAAATTAAAACATGAAACCAGAAATGTATAGAGATTCTGAGAAACACATACATA